>PUHP01000090.1:20131-57624 GCA_006783085.1 Colletotrichum shisoi | reverse complement strand
CCCCCCGACCGGCCGCCCACACCCAAAATCAGCAACAGCTCTCTCGCGAAGGTTTGAAAAGACCCCAGGGCCTTATCCGATTCGAACCCTCCCTCCGCCCACTCCTCCATCGGTCCCGGGTGTAGCACCCGAGTGAAAGACAGTCGCGGCCGCCGCGGCCATTCGTCCGAAATCTCCGTGAGCAAAACAGCCACCGCTGCGTTGCTCGGATCTGTTGGCTATTTACGATGTACTTTCCAATGTCCGTGTTTCCATGGTTTTGTTTGTTCCATGTCACTCCATGCCCACCCCCTTCCTGGGAGTGAGACAGCTTATTACCGGCCCGTCCGTTCATTTCCTTTTCGAACGCGAATGACGGCATAACCCCTTCTTCCCCCGCACGAATCACCTTCCTAACTGCTGTCGCTGGCGATACGTTTTGCGGGGCTGGGAAGGAGGCGGTGATCGACTTTGTGAGAGGATGCGGTGTGAAGTCATCGTCGTCGGATCACCTAGACTCGCGTGGTCTACTCGCACCATGGTCTGCCGCTTATGACATGTGGTCTATGTGGGTTTTCTCGCGCTGCTGTGCCGAACCCTAGGGAGTTGGCCGTGTGAGCCTCTGCCGTCGCAAGCCGCCGTCGCAAGCCGCCGCCGCACTCCCCGCCCCCCCTACCCGAGCAGCCCCCATCCGCTTAAACCTTGCTTGGCAGCTGGCCGCCGCCTGTGGTATAGACAATGAACCCCCGTTATCAAGAGGGGCTATCCGTACTTACACATGCCTCGGCCCAAGGGTTGCCGGTCATGGTCGGAGGTGCGGGGGCAAAGCGAAGGAAACGTGAAAGAAGAAACGAGCAAACGGATGCAGATGGCCGGACCCTTCACGGGAATAGTGAGCAAATGGGCGACGTCGTAGCTGGTTGCAAACGAGGGAGAGTGGGACATGTGTGGCTGGAGATGGCTGATATTTGGGGCGGTGTACGTACCCACCGTTTGCCGACAACCCACACACACAACGACGGGACGGCACGCCTGATATCTGATACATAGTATCGATCGACATCGCCCATGGCCAGTTCCTGTCTACCTTCAGATACCCCCGATCCCCGAGTTCGAAATCGAGTTCGAGGAGTGAATATGGGGCCGCCAACGCCTTGCTTCCAGGGGCTTGCATTCAGAGCTCACCGAGGAGGGGAGGAGCCGCCTTGGCCACGCATCTCGGCCTGCTTGGCGCGCCTTTGATGAGAGTGTCCTTGGCCATATCCTGCATGTGGGACAGTGCGGTACGCTGCACCGTCCCAAGAGGGTTGCAGTTGCAGCCGTTCCGGATGCGAAAGGGGCAACGGAAGTGGCTGTCGATCAGTGTGACGAGGAGGCGGAAATGGAAGACGGGAAGGAAAGAAGAAAAGGAAGAAGAAGAACAACAACAACAACAACAACAACAACAACAACAACAATAATAATAATAATAGAAACGAAAAGGAAGAAGGGGGGCGCAAAAAGAAAGGATAGAGGCTCGTGGCAGACGTCGAGGCTCCTTTGCCTCGTCGTCGGTGACCTTGGCTCGAACTCCGTGTTGTTGCTGGCGTGGCTGTCTTATTTGGTTGCCGCCAAGGCAGCCTCCGATACAAGAACAATCCGAGTCGAACCGTTTCTGACCAGCCAGTCCGTCTCCGGCGATGTTGGTGTTCGTCTTGATTCAACCGTGGCTCTTGTGGTTGATTCACCTGACTCTTGGGTGGGTTTGTACAAGATATCGTATATCTACGTATGGTGGTTGACGGTGGTCTTCACACGCCGGAGCCTGGGGACTCAGCTCTGAAGCACTCATCGGTCAATCAAGCTGATAGACGCTGCAACACCGGTACACTTCCACTAAAAACCACAAACTGTCATAAGTGCCTACCAACCTTACCTACGTAGGTTCCGAAGACGGATGGGGGGCTAACCAACCATTGAGCTGATCAATGCACGTCTGACGGGCCCCTCCCAATTGCTTAGATAGTGCAGATCGTGGCTGGGCCCACGTGCGAGCCCATCATGTCATCTGCCGACCGTTTGCGACCAGGCGTCAGACGGTCACAGTTTCGAGAGCCGTCGTGGTGACGGACGATCAAGCTGAACAAGACAAGTGCAAATGCCAAGAGTATGTGGCGGCTGCACGAGTAGGCTCAACGTTGCAGGGCAGGGCAGGGCGGGGCAGGCATGTATCCGTATACTTTCCAACGAAGCTTCGAAGTTGATTAAGTTCCACGGATGCACGGGACGGGACAAGGCAGGGCTGGGTTGGCCGAGGCAAAGCGACGTTGAAGCTTTCGACGCGCCACGGAGCTGACGACATGAAGGAGGAGGTCGGCTGGGTTAGTTACGTCGGAATACTTATTCATCATCCGAGGCGGCTCGGCAAGCCTGAGATGATGGGCGAGGGAAGCAAAATGGAGCCTCTCTCAAGGCTTTGGGCTCCGCAGGGTTCCAGAAACCGCTGCAGAAGCTTTTGTTTCTGTTGGAGTTTGGCGCTTTTCTTCTCCCGCGCTTCTACGCATGCGCCGATCATACTGACTGCGTCCACCCTCGCAGGTTGCATGTATCTCGATCTACCGTCCGACGTGGGACGCACCTTGTGTCTGTCCATCCGTAATGCAAGAACATTGCTCCCGCCCATGATAGATGGCAGGGAGTACGGATTGCGAGTGGCTGACGTCGACATGAGAGCCACGCCTTTGTTCTTCGTCTTATTCTCGCGTGTAGGATGAGACTCCTATTGCTGTTCTATTCGGCCGTTTGCGAGGCTGACGGCAACATACGATCTCTTTTCCGGCGGGCGTGTGCGGACGTGTGCGGACGTATGTGTAGAGTGGATAGGCATGCTCCCACCGCTTGGGGGACCAAGTCCCTCAAGTGCGTGGTCGAGTCCAACGGCGAGTCCGTAGCTAGAGCTTCCGCGTTGGGCAGGAGTCCCCCCGCCCCCCCCCCTTTTTTTTTTTCTTCTTCTTCTTCTTCTTTTTTTTTTTTTGTTATTGTTGTTGCGCTTTGCTCTCTCTTCGGACAAGTGTGGAGATACGGAGTCACGGAATGAGTGATATGTTTGCCCTAATCCAGGTGCTCGACAATGCGATCAACATTCCAGACTCCAGAGTTTTCTATCCGAGGGCTTGGAGTGACATTGCGCTGACCGACCATTTGGAGGCTGCCCCCGGGACGATCGCCAAACACTGTTTAGAGGGGCCGAGAAGATACCTTGGCACGGCAGATAGAGCACGGAGGAGGATGTGCCCAACAATGCGAAATCAGGACGGAATGTAGAGGCCCAGTCTAGGCCGTGACGATCAAAGGGACGGCCCAGGGATGATATGATGGGTCACGGATGACGGATGACGGATGATGGATGATGGAAGGAATGAATTTGGATTCTGGAAGGATTGGACGAGAAACGGACATAACACGGAGACGGAAACCGCGAGACATTGCATCGTACAGCGATTGAAGTATACCCAACTAGGTACCCAGGTATCCGTTAGCAAAGAAAGCAGGGTGAGACGACCCAAAACAGAACACTGAAGATGCAAAGCCAAATGCAAAAGCAAAAATGCCAAACCCGGGAAAAGGCAATCCGGAGCCCGATGTCGTCATCAGCCGAAGAGGAATGCGCAGAGAAGGTTCTTTGGCACCTTCCGTGCGTGCTGGCATCGTCCTTCCTCCCTGTCCCTTGTGTGCGCGGAGAGCAACGGCTAGGAAGTTACGGGCCTTCCGACGGAGAGGGAGCGGCACGCCCCCGATCTACCTGTACATTACTGTTATGTAAGCGCACAGCATTCCCGGGACGCTTGACCTTTATGGGCCCCAACTGACGGCCTGAGTCATCGGCGAAAAAAACACCCTTTTAACCACAAACTTACCAGCAGTTAGCATTCCCGGGACGTCCCCAGCGAGGGCCATCCATGTCCACGTCTGCGATGGGCTGTTTGCATTGCACACAAGACACGCCATTGAGAGAAAGAAAGAAAAAAGTTATTCTCCTGCGCAACCTCACTGGCAATGTGATGGATCAATATTGCTATTGTCTCTGCCCCATCGGAACTGAGCCGATTATGGCATGCAGCAATTTTCACACAAAAAAACCACATACGATGTATATAGCAAGGCTGCTGCTGGGCTGTCTGGTAGGGCACCCTGCGAGACACCCTCCCGCAAAGCTCCAGAGGGGGAAAATGCCGCCATTGTGGCAACCCATTTGCTTCTGGAACCCTTCCATTTACGGCCTAGTGCCCTTCCGGCTCAGTCGGACATTGATCGATCCCGGGCCATCCTGACCTGAACCTTTCCGATCTTGAAATCTGCGTTCGTGGCAGCAATGCATGCCGCGCCCTGCAAATAGACGGACGTCCTGCGTGCTACTGTACGGCGGCTACGGGTGGAACGCATCACCGGCACTGACACTGACGCAGTGGCCAGTGGTCAAGACGTCCAGCACAGAGGGACTTGTGTGCTGGAAGCCGGGAGACCGCAGGCAACACGACGCAATCCGGTCACGCACTGCGGCGGCATCTTGGATATGCCTGGATATGGGGGCCATGTCATGGGACGGGAAGGGAACACACCATCAACAAGTCGCAACCCAACCTCCAGAAACCCATCGGATCCCGGCCCATGTCAGCCACAACCGCCCTCACCGTACAGGTACTGCATGTCCATCAGGTATACCAGTTCACGAGCGAGCAGTTGCTTGCACGGGCGCCTGCCTCCCCAGTCAGCAGCGACACAGGCAATGTTCCATAGCGCCGACGGCGTCGCCGGGAGCCCGACTTTGCTTCCCCATCCCAATTTACTTCCCACACACCCGAGGCGCCGATGCCCCTCCGTCCGCCCGCCCGCATGGCGCCGAAGTCCCAATTCTTACCCAGAGCGGTGCTCGACTCTTCAGCTGCTTTGCCCACCTAGCCGCCCAGGTCTCCTCCACAACTCCTTCGAGTAGCGCGGTGACGCCGGAACGCACCACGCTTCGCTCTCACTTTCGCGCCATCGCGAGTCAACACCTCATCGTGTGTGGCACGAGACGAGAATTTCTTTTGCCCTTTTGCAGAGCAACGCGCGTATGTACAGAGACCACACACACACAATCTTAGGCAGAGCCCGGCCGACCGGTCCAACGAGTCGGCTGCCGCCGTCGCTGCCGCCGTCGCCCGCCGTTGGGAGTCGCCCAGACAGCCAACGGCGTCGGTTGCCACACGGCCGACATCCGTTGCGAGGGCGGGCGCCCAACTAGGCCACCTTGGTCGTCAGCGCTTGCAATACGTCTGTCTCGAAGTGGCTTACAGCGAAGCATAGAGTGCGATGTGTGTCTGTCCGCGATTTACTGTTCGGCAAGCAATGACCTAAGCTGTTCGGTCAAACCGCCAGGCGCCGCCCTCCGTCGTTGTCGCCAGGTTCTGAGTGCAAGCCCACGACGTCGTACGTGCCATGTGTACGTACGGACGACGATCGGCAGGGACAACGAGTAGATCCCCCCCCCTCCAAATCCCCGGATCTGCTGCTTGTTCCCTACGACGTAGTCCCGTCGAGGGCGATAGACAGGTCGGCGGACTGTCTAACATGATGACTAACACTTGCGGACGGACAGCCCGTGTGAAAGCTCCAACAACCCGACAACAACCTTTGCCAACACATTCCTACAACCTGTACGGCACATTCGCAACGTCTCCACCTCGTGAGTTGATGGAGATCGGTTGAAGGCTGGGCGACAGCAACACGGCAGGACAGGGGGGCCCGAATTGACTTTCCCGCCTGCTTCCTGTCAATCGATGGAGGGGTTTGTCAGCTCAACGCCAAATACCCGCCCACCACGCGGTGTGGCCGTCGCCGTGTTTTGGTAAGGAAAATACCCACCCCGCTGCGCCGCCGTACCCACGCGTACCTACTACCTGCGAGTATACGGATATGCAACGAACGCGGACCCCTTGTTCCGAGAAGGGAACACGAGAGAGAGGGAGGGAGCGAGAGAAGAGGAGTAAAAAAACAAACAAAAAAAACCTGCGACTCGCCACCTCAGAAGCGCCAATCCCTCGACAATGCATGCATCTGCCTGAATCGTCGGACCCTTGAAAGCTCCTCCTCCCCCTTCCCACCTCCCGCCCGTCACTTGGCGTCCATCTTACTTGTATCAGACCGACCGGACAGCCTGAACCCTTGGGTCGATCGTTGAGGGGCCCAAAGTTATTGATGGCTGCCTCACAACGTCAACAACACACAGAAAGAAAAGAAAGGGGGGGGGGGGCACTAGAAGAAAATAGTGGAGTATCAGCCAGCCTTGTTTTGCCTCTTCCAGGGCTGGACTCGGGCGACAGACAGCATGGAACGGTCAACTTTTCTAGCGCCAGCCTGCGTTTATGGCCTCTTGGGACCAAGTCAGCAATCCCCCCCATCCCCCCACCATCTCTATCTAGCCTCTTTGCCCATGGCCTTGGGGTGATGGGGCTCGGCGGGTGTTTATGTCAGTATCTCGTAACAACAAGTGATGAAGAGATACAGAGACAGGCAGGCCGGCAGGCAGGCCGGCAGGCAGGCCGGCAGGCAGAGAGAGTTGTCCCGAATGCGTCTGTAACTCGTGAAGCCGCGGTCGGCGCGCGTGGGGTTGGAATGCTATCGCCAACAAGACACAGAGACCCTCAACCGAGCCCCATCATCCGGGCCGGGAGAGGGGCGTTGCGCGCTTGTCTCGATGCTCGGCGTCCCGCACCTGGAACCGAGCCTTTTTATTGCCTGCCACAATGACCAGGGCGGAAGGCCTTCCGGCCAATGAAAAGCATGTCCTCTTAGCGGGCGAACACGACGATATCGGCCCAGGTAGGTCCGCATACTACCGAAGGTACGAACGGATCACCCAGATACGGCCCCCTCAAGCTTCCTGTCCGGCCGGCACCGAAACCCTGACTAGACACGCGAGTACGTGTGCGGTTGGGATGAGTGAGTCAAATCACCACTTTGTTTAAACTGGACAACGCACAGTTGCCCATATCCATCCTAGGGCTCTGGACAAAAATTTCAAGAAGAGAAAGGGGGGAGCGAAACCGTCCAACGCGAACCCGGCCGGGCTGCCCTAGGCCAGTGGACTTGGGTCGTCAAGGCTCGATTGGTGAAGCCTAATACCTCACGAACTGGATGTCTTCATCACCCGACAAGTGCATGTGTGGGACGTAGGGATAGTACCAACCAGACCTTTCTGCTTTTCTCATCGTGCGGTATGTCTTGCTACCTATGAGCAGGGGAAGCCGCTTGTTCTCGTCATGTCATCTTTCCTAAAATGGCCACCGAGAATCCATAGTAGAACAAGATCTAGGAGGAAAAAAAGAAGAAAAAAAAGACTCGTACAAGCATCTTAGCAAGAAACTACGTGGTATTCCAGAACTCCCAAACACTTTTGGCCAACGCCAAGCTGTCCATGCTCCTTTTCCTCCTAGAGGGAAAATTCGGTGATAATGATAGTGATACGCAATTGGGACGGACGCTTTCGTTCCCACCCTCTTCCGCGATTGCTCGATTCGGGCATGTCCAACTACATACGAAAGATGACTCTTCGATCATGAAGGGGAAAGGTCCGGCCATGAGACCTCGGCTTCTTCGGTCTGTTTTTCCGCACGAGGAGGTAAGAACAAGATATTCTGTTGGTGGCTCAGAGGCCAGCAAGATCGAATTCGCCGCTGAAGCCCCTGTTCAGCAGCATCCCGGCGAGTCGGAGACGCTGCAGTGGCAGATCGGCGCCAGAATAAGCATCAATGGCATTGAGGCCGAGAGCCAGACACATTCCGTTCGTGATGGCGAAGACACCGCAGTCGTAGCCATTCGTCTGCTGCGGAGCTTCGTGACAGACCGACCTCCACTCGCTTGGTTTGTAGTCGCTTCCCAAGAAGGCTTCGACCCAAGACAAGGCTCTGTTGGTATGGGCGACCGAGCCTTTCGGGTTGAAGGAGTCCATGTGCGATACTGTTCTCTTCTGGGGCCGAACAACGAGTAAGGTCCAGTGGTTGTTCTTGCAGATGGGCATGAGAATCGTCTCGAGTTTCAGAAAATTTGCCTTCGTAACTCCATATCGGCGAAGTGCTCGTTCAGTGTTTTGCACGCCGTTGTCCTCCAATCTTTTGTAAAAGAACGAACCCATCGCCAGGCAAATCCGGTTTGGTGATTTTACGTCTGTAGCGCCTGCGGCTGCGTTGACATAGCGATCGACCCACTGCAGCGAGCCGTTGACAATCTCGTCGTTGAGCCATTCTGTCCGTGGAATCACCTTGGCGAAGTCATGTTTCTTGAGCTCAATGCTTTCAGCCGTGATGGCGAGTGTCTTGGAGGAGCTGGCCTGCAACAAAGCCGACACCTTCTGAGACCATTCCGCCGACAATGAAGTGACCAAACGTCTTCGAGGAGCGCGAAGTCCACCGGTCTTGCGCAGCTTCTCGGCCTCATATTCCCTGGCCTTTCTTTCCTCCTCCTCTCTTCGACGTGCCTTGTCAACGTCAAACAACAACTGTAGATGGAGGGAAAGGTCCTCGAGCTCCTCTTCTTTGTCGTCCGAGATGTTTAGACCTGCCAGGGTTGGAGGGCTTGGGGGGCAAGGGGACGGTTCACGGGGGTTATTCTTTACGAAAAAGCCCTTGGCTTCGAGGCCGTTCAGAGATTTGTTCAGATGCTGTATAAGGCGGGGTTTGCATCTAGCCGCAAGAGCCTCCCCATCGCTATGCTCCGAAGTGTTGTCGGTCTCTGGCTCGGCACCCACATGCTGTTCTGGTCCATTGGAGCTGCGATTATCGGGTGAGCCATAGGTCTGTGTGTTGCTCAAGAAGCTGCTTTCGGTGACACGCCGAAGCGGCGAGCTGATCATGATGGGCGAACGGAAGAGCTTCGTGAACAAGCCGGCTGATTTAGTTGACGAGGGCGTCAACGGCTTTGTCGATGGCGAAAACTGCACCCTCTTCAGACCCCGCGCCTTCTGGAGTCGTTTCAATACAACGGGAGATGGACTGTCCTTCTTGAGGATAGACGTCTGGTTCAGTCCAGGGAGCAGGTCTTCTGGCGTCATACCAGGGGGCACCTCCTTATAAGCAGTCCGTCGCTTTGCCGCAATCTCGGCCAGATGCTCCCGAACAAAGGTATAAGCGTCAGTGGTTCTGACAGGAGGGAGGTAGCCGGTCTTCGTGACCGGTCGGTGTTCGGGTGCGTCTCTCGGTTCGACGTCTTCCTCCACTGACTCGCTTTTCGCCAACGTGTCGGGGAAGGTTCCGGGCATCTCAACGTCGATCCTCGAGACAGGATTGTCAGATACGTCGATGCCAAAGCTGTCTCGCCCCCTGAAGAAACTCATGACTTTGCCGACTAATCCGGCTCGCTGAACAAGGTTAGGCATCGGCTTTCGGCTCACAAGGGCGTCCAGGTCGGCGCCAATGCCCTTGATAACCCGCTGTGGGACACCAGACTCGGTCAGAACAGGAGTGCATTCGTCGGGGAAGTTGTCCACAAATTCTTTTGCCGCCGCAATAGCAAGAAACTCGTCCGTGCTCATGTTGTAGTCCATTGTCGACTGAGGGAATTTAAAGGTACTCTTCAGTCTCCCAAGGAAGGTGTGAGAATAAATGCTTTCGAGGACGAACGCTGTCTGCTGAAAAACATCGATGTAGGCACCGAGGGTGTATATGCGCTGCGAGAGGGCATCGTCGTTCACTCGGGAGGCAGAAAACCCGCCCCTGGGGCCCGATAGCCCCTTTTCAAGCCGGCGGCTGATGGTTCGAAATGTTCGAACAAGTGGGGCCACTTGATGCCAATGGGCGACTCTTGTTGATTCGTCGACCCAAACAAGATTGGTTTTGGATGTCTCCGAGTGGACAGATCGAGATTGTCGTGCAGTCATGCTCTCATCAACAGAGTCGTCGAAAAGTTCCAATCTCATGCGCTTCGTGGTAACATTGCCGGTTTGAGGATCGCGGGAGTGGCGCTCAACGACGTCGTAGTTGCGAGGGTACACTAGTGCATTGGTTAAAATCGATCAGCGCAGTGCCAACGCCGGCAAACTCACCATATCCAGCAATGCTACTGGAGACCTTTGTAACGGCGCCTCGGACTGAGGTCATGATATTGATGAGCCAAGTCGCACGGCCCTGACGTCTCTGCTGCAATCCATTAGCAGAGCATTGCGAGGACCCTATTCGACAACTCACAATTCCTTCGTCTGAAGCCACACTTGCAGGACTCGGGGTGTAGCTGAGTGGCTCCTGCTCAGGCTGACTCTGATCGGCCGCATTAGCTACGATCAGGTCCAGCTCCGAGTCTTCAGCCCGCCGCTTGCGGGATGGGTTGGAAACAGGTAACCTTTGGGCGAGACCTAACGGGCTGGAGCGAAGGGAGCCTTGATCAGAGGACAGTGACTTGTGTCCCGCAGACTGGAAAGTGGTGATCTCGCAATGCGCTCCTTCAAGAATACAATCCCGCGTTCTCGAGCTATCCGCCACTCGGACAAGGATCGGCCGCTTGGGCTGCTCAGGAGAGATCGGAAAGGCTCCGGGCGGCGCCCGCAGAGTATGAGGATTGGTTAAGGGATCGGTAGAGCTGAGGAAAGTGTTCCCGACACGACGTGTGGTATATGCCACCTCCTCAACACTGACTGGTCCGGTCGGGCCAAACAAGTCCTTTCTCGCGTGCCGCTGAGGTGTAAATCTCTTCAGCTCACGTATTCCTCTCGTTTTGGTATTGTTAGACGCGGAGAGCAAGGTGCCCAGAGTAGGCAGGTGTCGTAGGGTCTTGCCGACACAAGCGGTCTTCGTTGCGGGTAGGTTCGAGGTAGTCGCGCGTCTGAGGTATTCGGCTTGCTGAGATCTTGGGAAAGGAGGGATACAGATGCCGATGCTGTTCGTGGTCGAAGGCTTGCCAACGAAAGGGTCTTCGAACGATGACTTGTTCCCGGGAAGACAGCGAACAAGGCTGCAATCGGTCTTCCGCAGCTGGAGGGTTGGCCTTACCTTATCTAGATGGGGTTCGAATATCAGTCTTCTCGGCCGCTCGGGAAATGCGCGAGCGGTATCCTCGATTCGTCCTGATGTAGAGCGAGGCTTTCGTGTAAGCTGGCGATTGTGGCGATCGTTTTGAAGCGGCTCCTGATTCGAGATAGGTTGCGGCTTGGGGTTGGGGCTGGGTTCGGATTTCCGCCCGGCCTGTTGTTGGCCAAACTGCAAATGGTAGTGACGACTGATGGAGGTAGTCAATTGACGAGGTGCAACAATTCCGGCAAGGGGGTCGCGTGAGGTGAGACCTGGGTTGACGAGAAGGCCGGGACTGGTCGGTTGGGGTTCCCAGCTGTATCCGAGTGTCGTCGGTATCGCGGGAGCGGGGGAGTTGGGTCGTGGTTTGCGGCTCGCAATGAGCTCCTCAAAAGAACTGAGATAGCCGATCTTGCTCTTTTGTCGGGGAGGAGGTCGGCCCTGGTGCTTCAGCTGCTCTGACGCCATGGTTGTTAGCTGGGAAAGTGCGAGGCTCGAAAGTCGAGCCTGGGGTATTCAGAGAAAGTCCAAGGCGCAAAGGGAAACAGGCGGGAATGAAAGGTCGGACGGGACGAAAAAGAGGACGCCGGGGATTTTACAGTGCTTCTGGAGCTGCGCGACCCGAAATCGTCGAGAAGGCGCGTGGTTGGATTGGCTCGTTGCTGCTGTCGCGATGCGAAGACTGGGCCGTCCGTGATGTGAAGTTGAAGTACAGAAGGTTGAGAGGTTGACGAGGTTCGTCGCAAGGCGAGGCGCGTCGGTTTGTTGTGTGGAAAGAAAGAAGACGCAGTGTCTACTAGGCGGCAAGAGAAAAGGAGAAAAGGACAGAATTCACGTAAGCGGGCTCGTCAAAGAATCGCGCGAGGTAAAGGGGGGGGAAGGCGCAGGCGATGCGGTAGGAAACTGCGAAATCTCCATTGGGGAGGTACGACGGAGTTTCTGATGGAGTTGAGGAAAGAGTGCCTGCAGTTTTCGACAGCTCCGGTAGGAAGAAGGGAATTGAGGTAAGGCGGCATAGTAGGCCGCTCGCAGCGCAGCCCCACCGCCACGCAGCTTATGACAGCCATAGAAGGAGCGACATACACCCCTCAAAAATGCCAATTTTAAGCTCATCCGAGTACCGCAACCCGATCGATGCAAACCAATTTTCGGGAGCCAGCTCTGCGCCTCTGCACCCCCAAGCTCAAACTCGTGTCAAAGATGAAGGATTGACCTGCATTCTAGCTAGATGGTTAGGTAGGCATGTTCCAGCGCCCTGGACGGGAACTCAACAGCGCCTGTTCTGACCGAAAACACGATCAGTAGTCTAAATAATGACAAAAAATGCATTTCAAAGCCAAGGGATTACAAGACACCAGGCCAGGTGTCCATTCTACCTAGTATGAGGAGTCGAAACGCCCCCTCTTAATGTTCAGAAGTCTAGACTATGTCTCGTTCCAGACGCCAGTAAGTACCAACCCTCAGTATAAGTACATGTAGACTTGGGTATGTTACGAAAACCACCTGTGGGCATCACAGTTGCGCCATCGTCTCTCCAAGCTTCTTAGTGCAAAATGCACCGAAATATTCGTTCAAGGCGTCAACAGTACCGCTGCCTTCCACCAGCTTGGCCACCATGCCAACGTAGCCGTCAGGACGCACGACAACGACACCACCCTTCTCTTCATCAAGTCCCAACTTGGCATGCGCTGCCGCCTTGGCGCCTGGGACGCGGTGGTCCCATCTGTCGTCCGCGTAAACATGGTCGCGGTATCGCGCCAGCACCTCCGGTACGTCGCGGGAAATTTCGATGGTGCTTCTCTTGGCCGCGAAAATGGTGCACAATGTGAAAAATAAGCTGTGCGGGTTATGCTGTTCATGGTGTGATACGCTGTTCACGTCATCCCTGATGTAAGTAGCGTAGAATGACCGCTTGTTGTTGAGGTGGCTGGCAAAGTCCCTGAGCGCGCCCCGCGTGGTCGAGGGCTTCCCTGCGAACACAAAGATGCGAAAAGAGCCGTTCAGCGGGATTTCTTGCTCCAAATGAACGACGTTGGCATCGACAACCCTCGTCACGTCAGCATTCATGAAGAGGCGGCCGGTGCGAAGCTTGGTGCCGTCGGGATGGATCAGGGGCGACTTGGCACCATGTGTCTTGGACCAGTTCAGGGTATTCGGCTTGTATGCCACGCCGTAGCCACTCGTGAACTCGCAAGACTCCTTGAAAGTCTGGATGAACTGGTTCTCGGCCTGATCCGCCGAGGCAGTCTTCTCGGTGGCTGCCTGGGCTTCGCTAGCAGCATCGGGTCTTTGCGAAAACAACTTGGCATACTTGTTGTCAAAGTTGAGCAGCGTCTCGGCTACATCCCTTCGCTCAGTCTCATAGGTCTTGAGGATATCGCGTTGTGCGAATCCCGACTCCACAACATGTATCTTCCAAGCCAGGTTCTGCGCATCCAAGAACGCAGTGTTCATACCCTGACCGGCCTTGGGCTGGTTCTTCTGTCAGTAACGGGGATTGGATGGCGAGACGGTATGATGCTCACGCTATGAGTGTGGCAGGCATCGCCGCCGAGAAAAACTCTCTGATCCAGCGTGTACCGGTCAGAAATACCTTGTCCGATGGGGTATACGGAGTACCACTCGGTCCTTTCCCATTCGATGGAGTATGGGTGAAGGATACGCTTGGCCGATTCTTGCACTTCTTGCTCGGTGGCCGTCTTCCGCGGGTCGAAGTCGGGGTCGGTCGAGGATGCGATTTGAATGTATAGGCGGACCATGTTCTCTTCGCGGGGAATAACCATGATGGAACCGTGCTTGCTGTGGATCGTGCATTTCATCTGCGGCGCTGTCAGCCATGGTCTCTTGGTGCACGTCTTTCTGTAAGGCCGCTCACCTTGATGTCAGGGAAGTCGGTCTTGACAACGCCATCCATGACACCCCATACGTGAGAGATGGGGTCCTTGTGCTTGATTCCGATCTGCAGCTGATTTCTGATGAATGAGCGGGCACCTTCGCCACCAAAAAGATACTTGGCACGCAATGTCTCGCGGGCTGTCCCGTCGACGTGCTCTAGTTGAACTTCCACAGGGTACGCGGGGTTCTTTGTCTCGTCGGAAGTAAACCCCGTGATTGTCCATGGTCGCTGGATCTGAACACCGTTCTTGCTGAGGTCGTCGATGAAGACTCGCTCAATGTGACCTTGGTGCAAAAGTGTCGTGAAGGGATATCTGGCGTCAATGAAGTCGGGACAACTGGCCCACGTTCCGGTTCTCGCAATGCCACTGCCAGATTTCGGTGGGTCCCAGAAAGCAACTTCGTAGACCCTAGCTGGCTTGTGAGCCATTATGGCCGACTTGAGTCCCATGTTGCGAAGCAGATCAAGGGAACGAGGCTGGATGCCGTCGGCTCTTCCGGTTGGCGTCGGCTCCGCTCGGTTGTCGATGTGCTTGATCTTGTATCCCCATCTGGCCAGGATGGTCGACAGCATCAAACCCACGGGTCCAGCACCGACAATGACTTCAAAAACAGGCACGTCAACGTGCAACTCGGCGATGGCGTACAGAGGAGAGGGCACTTACCGATGTCATAATGAGTGCCTGACTGGCGATCAGGCTGCGTCTCCATGTTGCAGTAACAGCAAGCGCAACGTGTGGCTGAACGAAGGATGAAGTTGGGGGAGTTGACAGTATTGGGTATCACACAAAGGGTTTAGATGAAGAATGCGCTCAAGAGAGTCGTGAGGAAATATAGAGGCAACGAGCAGGTGTTATATATGGCTACGGACCGATTGGCACAAACTTCCTAAGCGGGACACGGGTAGGATGGACGGCTTGGTAGACGGCGGGGAGATAATTCTATCAGTGAGACTGATCCGAAGGGTCCAAGAGGCCGGCATCGACATCGGGAATCAGGTTGGGACCGGCAACGCTGACCGGGATCTTCAAAATCTCCACACTTGGAGGGGCATCTATCAACCTTCTAGGGATGGATACTTCCCAGTCAGGCAGCCAAGCGCGCTCGCTGTGTTCGGCGTTGAGGTCATGCCGCTCAATTAACTCGGGGGGGGGACAGGTGCGCCGTGGAGAAAGGGTGAGGGGTGCTTGCTCGGCGCGGCACCTCCAAAGGAACACCTGGAGGAGGGAGAGACAATGGGAATGAAAGAGACACCGGGATAGCGTGAAGGCAGTTGAGAGGTGTCCCGTCATCCCTGGGTGGGACTCGGGAAGTCGAGTCGGCAAGTTGTTAGTGGGGTTTGTTGACGATAGGCGCCGGGGTAGGCATGCATGTGGTACCTTTGCTCAGTCAGTCGAGGAAAGAGAACAGAAAGGCAGTTGGGGACGGCATCTGGCCCGATGTGTGGCGCCTCCAGAGGTCTTGGCCACTGGAAACTTGGTCCACATCAAATTGGTCTTGGGGTTCTCGGGAGTTGGAGAAGGCAAAGTGCGGGGAAGGTGCTGGACGGCATTATCACCTGCAGGTGCATACAAATACCTATCGTACCTAGGTATGTAACCGAGTGCAAATGGGCGCGCGGGGGGGGGGGCATGGGATTATCTATGGAAGCATTGGACCTTGGTCGATTGAATTTGCCTTCCATGCCTAATTTGACAATCACTGTCCCCGCCCCCACGTGACACACTTCACCCATATCGAGCTGGCAACGAACGATTCTCTGTTCATCCAGACTCTGGCCTCAAGAGCCAAAGATCGCAGATACGATGTAGGTGCACCGGGTAGCCGGGTTCTGATGTACCTCAACTATGTATAGAAATAGACAGGGCAGCCGTCGTCCGAACCCTCCTTTCACCTCGTTTATTCTTCCCTCGGCATGCGCAAACCCTAGGTTCGTCGCCAGCTTCATCTTTGATCCCGGATCATGACCCGAGAGGCCGATAGGTCCAACGCCCTGCTATGCGCACACATGGCTTCAACGGCACGTCACGCACCTCGCTATCGCACGTTTATCCCTGCCGGGCAGCACCACTGCAGTTTCTGCACCGCGCCGTGATGACGCTAGTCAGCTGTCCCGAGACGGGATCTACCCGGCACGGAATCGGGTCAAGGTGTGTGTTCTCTGTTTGTGCAGCCAACAGCACAACTATCGACCCTATGTAGGCTGTAGGCGTCGTTTCCACCGCAGTGCCGCTGACAACCTCCACAGGCTTGGGATAACATCTCTAATCACTAAAGGTTTGAAGCGCAGTGCTGCAATGCACGGCTTCTCTCCCTTCCCCGTGTTTGCAAATGGGCCGGAGCAAGGGCCGACTGCCGTCCGGCGTTTCTTCTGTCCGGGCCCGTCTACATTCCGATGCCTTCGTTCCCTTTTCGAACTTTGAATCATCAAACGAATACAGGCGGCACAACCCCGTTGGTGTTTGGCCCGTCGACTTCGAGGGAGGAGTGAGGAGTGAGGAGTGAGGATCGAACGGACCTGTTGTGTCAACCGTCAGACCTTCTACGCAGGAAAATGCCTGCTCGGTCGAGCCTTCCTGCTATGCGTACTCTGTGAAGACAGAAGGAACGTAGCAAGGGAACTAACGTACCTTCTTGTCACGCTATCTGGCAGGTGGGTAAATCTCTGTTTGTGAGAGCCCGCTTCACAATGTGTTCCATTCGTACTTGCCTACCTATCTAGGTAGGCACCTTACCTACTTCTTTGTCTAGGTAGCAATCAAGGCCGAGGCAGTTCTTGCAAGCGGACACCTGCCTGGTACTCTCGAGCTTAGGAGCTTCGCAACCTGTCATAGACCGGCTGACAGGTTTTCGTGCTTCCATCCGCTCTTCGCTCCTTTTGGATTTCGGAGGAACCTGGCCACTCGGTCTCCTGCGTTTCGTTCTCTGCGATATTCGGCGGCCGACGCGTTCGATCGAGACGCTGGGCTGTCACACAGTGCCATGTCGGTGCGCCGTTCTGCTTCAACTAAACAGCAAGCTCTCACTTGACGTCAATCTGTCGCCATAGCTCGTTTCTGCCGGTTCAATGTGCTGTTTCGCGCTTCGTGCCTCGCCATGCGCAATCGTCTCAGTCTTCAAACCTGGGTCGAGTCCGTCGAGACTGCTGCCCATGCAGAAGATGCAGGATGGCGTCAAAGACTCGAGGAGATGACAAACGTCTTCTCTCATGAAGCGATGTCTCGGAATGGATATGACGAAGAAAGTATGTACTTCGATATTTCGACGCTCTGGCTGTAAATTTGGCCTGACCCTTCACAGAGTGCCGCAATGTCCTCGTAAGGTACTGTGCGCACATTCCCCGGAATTATCAATACCGGGACGGCGTTCAACTTGTTAGTCGGATGCTTCCAATCATGCCTCGTTTGCTGGGACATTGAGTAACATAGTGCTCTGCAAGGTATTTCTGGTTCTGCGCGAACATCTCGGAGACGAAAACTTGGACCTAGCGGGTGGTGTGCTCTACGAATTGATCGAGATTGACTGCAACTATTCGGACGACCCAGGAGCCGAGTTCCAGCGCTGGAAACATGATCATCTCAACCGACATGTAAGTCGATCATCAGTCAAGCACCCTTAAAGCACCCCTTTCAGCAACTGACTTGGTTTCCACAGTCCAATCTTGAATTGCCTCACATACCTCACATGACTACAATCACCACAACCATACGACCAACAGTGAGCCTTGTGCAATGGCGCCAACAGCATCCACATCGGTATCCCATCAGGTTATCAGACTACTACCCCTCGAGTCGCGTGGGCTCGAACGAGCCAAGCTGCATACGCAGTCGCAAGGCTTGGATGATTGACCATACCATGTATGTGTCGACCCGCGAGGGCGGAACCTGTGCTTTCCGCAGCCCCAACCCCAAGGAATTGCACGAAATGCAGTGGCAGATTGGCATTGGACGAGCCGGGAGGTTTGTCAAGGAGGAGGAGGTTGTTCCAGCTACTCCGTCAACCCAGGAAGCGAACATCAGCACCTGGAACGACAACGCCGAAGCCGACAAGAGCCAGGTCAACGGCCCACGTGAGAGAAGGTCTCTATCACTTCTCCGTATTGTTAAGAGCAGAAGAAATACCCTGCCAGCCGAGGGCTCTCCAGAGCTCCAACCCGACAACAAGCGTCGTGGCTGGTTTGCCAACATATTTGGTTTCGAGACTGTTCTGTCTTTGCGCGAACCCCCCGATCCGAAGCCCGTGCCGCTGCCTGAAGGCTGCACGACACCGCATTCAATTTTTGCCAGGAAGTTCTCCTTGATAGCCGACAACCAACCTTTGCCGCCTTCGCTTTCGCACGAAATGATGCCTACGGCGGATATCAAGGCCAGGAACCTCCTGGCGGATGCGGCAGTGCAGGGGTTGATGGGTCCTGCCTAGGAGTTTCGTGGCCCTTTCACCCCTCAGCTCGGCTTTGATGGCGGGTTGGACCATCGACGAGTTCTTTTCGAGCCTACTACTGCACCATCCCGTACAAACGGCCGAGGAGCACCCCACAACATAACCACCAGCTCTCGCCGACATGCAGTCGACTTCGACTCCTCTGTTCAAACGAGGACACCGAAGTCCCAACGTGGCCATGATTGGTTCGGGCTGGATATCGCTACCCCTGAATTTGACCGACCAAACCACAGTCACAGTCCCCATACGCGAAGTGCTGGGGCCGACAAGCTGCTAGGCACCGCCAGCGGTGAAGCGACGAAACGCGGCTCCAGAATCCATCCGTTTCCGAGTAGTAACTGGTTCGGCCTAGATGGTGCCATGGACGACCGGGTCGACTTGGAGCTGTCAGACGTAGGTCGTGTGCATTGCTGGACTGTGGTGCGTAACCAATGCGGGGTTGCCGCTAGGATCAACGGATTTCAAGCGCCAGCAAATTTTTGTTCGAACTTTCAGTCCATGGGGTCTATAGCACATCACTCGGAGCAATGGCAGGAGCCATTCGGCTTCTCCAATACTGGCGAGAAGCGTGGTTTTGTCCCTGATCATCGATGGCTGGTCGAGCAAGATCCAAGGATACACCCTGTCTACGTCGTCAACGTACAGGCCCACACACCTCAGCGTGCTCCATCGCTCGACCAACTTCGCAGCCCAACTCTTTTGACCAAATCCGCTGACTCGATCCTCCCTACATCTTGGGCCACTCCGGAGAATGACAGAGTACAACAAGCGGCCACGGAAGTCATGCTTGGAAAAGCCCGGGAGCTGACCATCACGAGGCAGCAGCCCGTCCTTCGTGACGTTGGGCGAGCATCCCCGTCCAGCGGGATAGCCTCAAGCGATCGGTCTGGTAAGATTTCTCACTCTCGGCTGTCATCAAGGCCAAGTTCGTCTTCGAAGCAAGACAACACACGCACCGGTAGGCATCCTTTCTGGTCTTACGACCTCATGGAACTAACAAGCGATATTCAAGCACGACATCAGCCGTCATTCTCGGAATTCTATGACTATGTGCGAGACGATTGTTCTCTGCCCGGCTCCGGCAACGGCTCGGAACGAGGGGCCGGTGGTGTTCCAGGATCACAGGCATCCCACAGTGACTATCAAAAGCCAGCGACACGACGTGGTCAAGGAGAGTCCCGATCAGGTGTTGGGCACAGCCATGCTGACGGGTCTGAACAGTCAGGTCAGGGCCGGTGTCTGCATGGAAAGTCAGAGGCATCGACTTGTCCTTGTGAGTTGCCAGGCACCAATTTCTATGAGACCTATAACTGATAGATATTCAGGCGGCAAACATGAGGCCGGGTTGCCTAATCATAATAAGTCCAGTCCGTCACACAGTAGTGAAGAATCTACATTGTCAGATGAGGGCTACCGTGAGCAGCTTGTCTCACGAGTGCCTGAGGGTACGTAGATTGATTTCATGAGCGGTGCTTTCCCTCTTGCCTTCTTGTTGTCCATCTTCGTCCTGTCAAACCATAAACCGGCTTATTCACATATCCTGAACAACAGAACGGGGCCCCGCTGTGCGATTGGCTGGGGAGTTTCTTGGTTTAGAAACGGAGTTTCCACAAAGAGGTATGTAAACAAACGCGTCCATCTCACCATCCGGGAAGGAGCCACCCAAAATTCCCGTTCACTTCCACCAGCACCTCACCCTGCTTGACTTTGGCGGCGCGCTGAAAAAAAGCGAATTTGCTTCCATTCCAGATCCCTTGTCGTATCGTACCCGAATCGAGGCTTGGATCGCAGAGCTTCGGGCGAGCCACTTCGAGGATCCCGAACTGGTCGGCCCATTTCCTGAGCTTGTCCTCCAGAGACCACCTTCGTCACTACTGTACGCCGACCAACAGGAGGAACCAGAATTCTGCAACGAGTCGTTCCGCTCAAGGATTGGAGTACTCATTGAATCACGAAACCGTCCGGCATCTCGGTCCGTGGATCATCGCGCTGCAAGCCGGCATCGTAATCGAGACACGACTTCCACGGCGTCGACTAACCTCCCCATCATGACCCAAAACTCGGAAAGGTCGGGAGGTAAAGGTCGAGAGCCGGTACCTTCCGCGATCAAGGGCGACTTCATTTCGGTCTCGCCCAGGAAACATCGGTCACCATCGCCGCAGAAGCACAAGCCAAACAAATCCGTCCAGATCAACCTGAATCTGACCGAGAATCAGGTCGATCGGCTGACAGATGTGTGAGTGCATGCACTGAGAAAACGCATGTCTCGCAGCTAATTTATTGCTAGATTCTCGAACAAGAGTGAATCGCAATCACGTCGCGGACGAGTCGACGCCTTCAGCCGAACTCGATCACCAGTACGAAACAACGACCTCAATGACACCCAGACTGCACCTCGGGCTCACGGGAACATCGACCATCACATGCCTCCCTCGCAATCCAAGGACGGATGGAGCCGCTATGAGATGCCTCATGACAGTGACTCGACAACATTTTCGGAGTTGATGCCTTCCTCGAACCACAAACCTAAAGGCTCACTGGCGTCGAGTATCGCCGAACGTCGCCGACAACATACACCGACGCCGGTCAATATCAATGATCACCAGCAATATGGAACTCTTGTGAATGATGCCGATATCATCCCTCTTGTTCCGCAGCCCAGGACGCCGAATAGTCCGCCCCTCCCCGGCATCGATCATGTCGACTCATCTTCCGTCTATTCTCAGAGTGAAGGCCAGCCAAGTCCTCTCCACATCAAGAGAGACGACATTCCGCGACACATCGAGAACGTGATGCAGTCTTACAACGGCTGGAAAGATCCAAATGTCCAAGCGCCGGTCCCTGACGTGCCAGGCCATGGGGGGATCGCTCAGGGACATGGCCCCTACAAGGGCAGGTTGGAGGCCCTTAGACAGCCGGTGATGGATGCCAGTCAGATTTATTCTCCCCTCAGACCGTACTTCGCCTACAAAGAGCTCCCCACGCAGAAAATCGCGGGCAAGACCTTGATCGGGGAACAGGGATGGCTCGAGCGACCCAACCAGACCCCCGACCGCAAAAAGGACAGCTCGCCCAAGAAACCCGGCCTTCTCGACAGCCTCAAGAAGATGGCCAAAGACATGGTAGGCATATTTTTGTCCGAATTTTCCTGTACTTTCCGCTAACACCTTGACAGACCGAGGGCAAATCATCAAACAGAAGGCTGCGCGACATAGAGAAAGAAGGAAAAGTACAGAGAGTGGCAATCTCACTCGATCCCCGTGAGCAGAGTCTACTTTACTGCGAGCTCGAGTTTCACATCAGCAACGCGTTGCACACCTACATCACCAACGAACTGAACCATGGACGGCTCAACCCGGACAAACTCAAAAAGATTGCAGATGGCTGGAACCAGAAGGGTCGCCCGAGAGTTGTCGGTTTCCGATACGACTTGGAGACGCAGCTCGAACTTGTTCACCTCCACATCGACGAGTTCCGATTCTTTGGCCGCCGTCAAAGCAACCCGCTAGAGATAGGTGGCCTCCTCCATGCGATGAAGGTCAACGCTCGATCGCTACGGATTCGCACCTACTGCCAGCCCGATTCTGTGATTGCCAAGCAGCTCGTCGATTCTCAATCTCTCTGCAACACCATCGGATGCTCCGATGCTCAGCAAATCGCCATTGCGGAGATAGCGCAATTCTTCAAGGTCATTGTAGAGAGAGAGCAGGCCTATCGCGCAAACCTAGATCGTAAGAACACGGCGCAGACGTTGCCGCATGGTCAAGGCGACCGGCAATGGGAACTGTCAAAAGACTTGACTCAAGGCGCGGAGTCTTACAGCGGTCTTCATCGTATACCCGAAGGCTACAACGTCAACGCAGAGACTCTCCGATATAACAATTGAGGGAGTTTCACGATTATTTTCTTCGCAGTGGTTTAAGTGCGGCGATGAATGAGATCTTCGGCCGAGACCCTTTGACTGGAAGTCGGATGGCGGAAAAGGGGCGCAGGGGCCAAGAGACATGAGAGCAGGGAGTCACAGGCATGTTTGAGTAGGGTCAAGGGTTCACTTCACGGAAACAAACATCCAGAACCTGTGTTGTCGGGTTCAAGTTAACTCTTTCTGGGCTGTGCTCCCTGAGGAACGGCTAATGGTGCGGGAGGGACCAAGTGCAACACGCGTGGCAGCAAATGATCCCATTGATGTACGAATACTTTTGTAGGTAGATATGATCCAGACTTTTAGGACGAATCAGTTGCCTACGTTTGGTAATTCAAGAAATGAAACATTGGTATCTGAAAATGTATTCGGCATTTGGTGTCTATCAGACAAACCAAACCGTCCAAGAATTGCCTCCTCTGGGCTGTGGCCTCTGCTGGCAAGGCTCTCGTAAGTCATCATGTCGTAATGTGATCTCCGCATAAAACAAAAAGAAGAGAAGACTAGCAAAAATATGACCCCGGGATATGTCAGTTCTTGTATGCAAATCGCTCTTCGCTCCTCAACCTCCCCGTCCTTCGGTCGTCGTACGGGTAGTCCCGAGGATAACCATCATGCCACTCGTCACGGCGTCGATCGCGGGGACGCCCCCTGCAGTGGTCCATCTCGTGATCTCTGCCCGTATCGTAGTGCGGGAGGTCGCGCTCCCTGCCCCATTTCCTCTCCCAGGCTTCCTGCTGCTCTCTGTCTCGGTGGCGGGCGACCTCAAAGCGTCTCTCTAGCGCGTTGGCGCCGAGACCGCCGACAAGAGCGCCGACCACGGTGGAGATGACGCGAGCCTTCTCCGTCTCGCGGGGTGAACGCGGGCGATACGTGCCGTTCTCCATCTCTTTGTGATTGCGGTTTCGGACAGTGGCGTCGGAGACCTCGCGCGCGGCCAGGCCGCCGACGACGGCGCCCAGGAGACCCACACCGATGCCCGAGGAAGACTGAGTAAAGGTGTGGTCGATGGCATGGCGGGCTTTGCCGATGGGGCTCCGAGGACGGGAGCGGGAGTGCGGTCGGCCCACAACGAGGGCCTGGGGAGGCAGTGAGCGCGGGCGGTAACGGGATTGGGGTGGAATTTGGAGGGCATTTGTATCGCGGGGCGACAGCGGCGATTCAGGACCGTAGTAGGGACGCATAGGAGGAGGTGTATCGACGGGGATGGCGCCCGAGAGGTAGGGACCGTCGGCGATCAGAACGGGTCCTCGAGCGTCCGGATAGACCATCTGTATGGGCCCACCACCGCCGGAGTAGTATTCGGGGGAATGCTCCCTTGAAACCGGAAGCGGGTCGCCGCGATGGTAGTGGCTTGGGTTGCGGACAAAGTCCTCACGGACTTCTCGCTCATGGTGCCTGGACATGGCTAGGACGAGCGATGTTGTATGGGCGTCCGCGGGTCTCGATGAGGTACAAAATAAAATAAAAAGAAGGGAAAAGGCGCTGATGCGGTGGAATGGTAATGTGTGAAAGAAGGAGGGGGTTCCTACTGCTCGTTTGAATTACTTGCTTGGTTCGAGGGGGTCTGAGCAGGTGACATAGAATGCGGTGCTTCCGCAAAGGTGGACGACTCCGACGGAAAGCACGGAGAGCCAACCAAGACCTTTTATTCAAAATGTAACGATGAGTTGTTTTTCCTGTTCAGCTAAGCAGAGCCGTACACGGCAGAGGGCGTCGGCCGCAGATGGAAAGCCGCAGGCTTGGGGCTATCTTCGAGGCTTGCTCCTCTCCGTCGACACCGAACGGAAAGTTGTCAAAAGGGTGAGAGAGGCGAGGGGGTTGCCGCCTCTCTTCGGATCAAGTCGAGTCAGCTTCGGTTTGAGTGGGTGTGCCTCGTGCTGGTTGGGTACTGTTTAAAGGAATCGTGGGACGACAAGGCCGCAGACACAGACGCAGCGTGAGGTCACCGAAACGAAAAGTGTCTGTTTGTTGCACTGGGGCAGTCCGGTATCCCACGGACGGTTTGGGGTACACGGGTAAAGAAACAAAAAACGCTGTCCCGGTTCTCCTGAAAAGGCGCAGCCACTGGCTCCCATCAGAAGCTGGAGGTCCTTGGTCTATGCTCGAGACTGGATAGAAACAGGCGGGGTAGACACCCTTTTCTTCCTCGGGATCTCGTCACGGAAAATGGAATGCGGGTTGGGTGTCATCCCCTTCCCCTTTGGAGACACCAGCCCAGGCAGGCATCCTCTTATTTTATGCGGACGGGCGATGATGTCACGCATAATTGATGGGTAGGAGCAAGGGCATGACACCTTTCGGGTGCTAGAGCCTAGAGCCAAGTCAGTGGCCCACGAAGCATACCTTAGGAGTGAGTTAAGTGAGGATGGGGTTGGAGTCACCCCCGGGTCTGGGCACACAATGGTTGTTTTGCACATTTAGGGGAATGTGCTCGAAGTGCATCGCGCTTGTGTGTTAGTGACGATGAGAAATTAGCTTCATATGCAGAGTGAGTGTCAAGTGGTTGGACCAAAGCCATCGATGATAATCGAAATGCAGGATTGCGGAATTCTCCTCCAAGTCCCGAGCCGAGTTGAGCCTCAACCAAACCGGCCCATGGATGCATCGGTATCGTCTTACTCACTACGTCTCGGACGTGACTGCGGCAAGTCGACCTGCGGCCGGTACATGAGGACAAGAGTCAGACGCAGCAGAGCGATGAGGAAGAAGAACAAGAGGAAGCAGGCAGGCGGAGTGAGTGGGGAATTGGGCGACGACGGCCGAATGTCGGCCCCACCTACACATATTATTTTGGGGGAGCGTGACCCCCTGTGACAGGCCCCACCATTGGACGAGAGCCTCCAGGCCGGCAACACCAAAGGAAGCTTCTCATCGACGCGGCATCGGCGCAACATCAGCAGGCTTTCCACGAGGCTTTCCGAGACTCAACGGACCGAATCGGCTGGGCTGGTATCAGACGGAGCCTCGCCTGCACATCCTCGTCTTGATAGATGTGCGCCGCCTCCAATGTCCCAGCAGGGATACCTTAGCGAGTCAGCGCCTGCGAGGCTGGCTGGAGCATCGGTAGTCCGGAGGAAAACGGCCCCGCCACCCGATTTCCGGCCCCACAGCGGGGTACCGCATCCGGGCAAAGGTAGGCAGTCTCACCTTCCATCTGTCCACCGTTCCTTATCAACCCACTCAGACTCGTCTTGCCCATCTATTGTTTGCGACCTGGAATGGTAGACCTCGCTGTTTTGGCTACACACCGACAGCGTTGTCGCTACATGCGCATACGAACGGCACACCACCTTGTCCATGCAGGGTGTCGCCACCACTTGGTCTCGATATCGTTGGGCCATCTGGAGTCCAGCCCTTGTGGCCTCTTTGGTGAACCGTCCGCTCTTGACGAATCAAAAGGTTGCTGTGTCTGTTCTAGGCTGTCGGTCCGGGTATTTTACTCATTTTTCCATGTTTGTCTTCGTAACGAGGAGCTGCACCACTTCTGCTGGCATTGCCGAGACTTTCGACTTGCTCGACTCATTAAATATTTCATTCACCCGCTACCCATACAATCTGCCTTGGAGTCTCTTTAGGAATTAAACTACGCCTCTTGGAAGGATTCCAGCGTTGGAATCTCGTATTTACTGATCCGAGACGCGCCATGGAGCCTGTCCCAGGCGTAGCCGAAGACAAGAAAACATCCCCCCCAAATCCCACTTTCGAGGAGAAGCTGGATACATGGAATGGAAGTCGCACCAACTCATACCGGTTCTTTGTAACCCTTTGGAGCTTCATAATCATGGGCATGAACGATGCCGCCATTGGTGTAAGTCCCCCGTCTGTCGGTAATTACGGCTGGCGACTAACACCCACTGTACAGGCCTTGATTCCCTATGTGAGTCGGCGAGAATTGACACGACTTGCATGTATGTCCGAGAGTGGCTTGCGCGGTTGTCTAGATTGAAGCCTATTACAATATCACATACACCGTCGTCGCCCTGCTCTTTCTATCACCCTTTGTCGGCTACCTGATGGCAGCCCTCTCGAACAACCTCATCCACCACAAGCTCGGCCAACGGGGCATCGCCGTTTTGGGTCCCGTCAGCCGTATAATCGGATATGTTCCTCTCGCCTTGCACCCTCCGTACCCGGCACTCCCCGCAGTTCTGCTTTTTGCCGGGTTCGGCACCGGCCTCGAGGACAGCGCCTGGAACGCCTGGGTAGGTAACATGCAGAACGCCAACGAGTTGCTCGGGATCCTCCACGGCGCCTACGGTCTAGGCGCCACAATAGGTCCTCTTATCGCATCGGCCATGGTGGCCAGGGGCCAGAGGCTGCCGTGGTATACGTTTTACTATGTAATGATCGGCGTGACGGCGGTTGACTTTTTAGTTGCCATCACGGCTTTCTGGAGAGCCACCGGCAAAGTCCACCGGGAGACTCATCAATCTTCAACAGGCGATGAGAGAACGACGACGAGGACGGTGTTGAAAGAACCCGTCACCTGGCTCCTGGCTGTTTTCCTACTGGGTTATGTTGGAGCTGAGGTCAGCCTGGGTGGTTGGATTGTCACATTTATGCTTCGTGTGCGGCATGCCGAGCCTTTTCTGGCCGGTGTCACTCACAGTGGTCCTGTTTTGGTATGACCGACCTCCAGCCTAAAACTAAAACCAAAACTCCCCAGTGGTCTTTTTGATTCTGCCCCGTCTCTGTACTGACATATCTTGCTTCAGGCTAGGGCTCACGATAGGCCGAGTGTTGCTAGGATTCATCACGGGGCGGATTGGCGAGAAGCGCGCCATCGCCATCTACTTGCTCCTCTCCATCGCGCTCGAGCTATTCTACTGGCTGGTTCCGAACTTCGTTGCCTCCGTCATCTTTGTCGCCCTTCTTGGGTTTTTCCTCGGACCCCTATTTCCTGCTGCGATCGTCGCCGCGACCAAACTGCTTCCCAACGACTACCACGTCAGCGCGATTGGCTTTGCCGCCGCTTTTGGCGGTGGCGGTGCTGCCATTTTCCCGTTCGCCATCGGGGCCATTGCGCAGAAGAAAGGCGTCCAGGTTTTGCAGCCCATCATCCTGGCCATACTGGTGTTCATCCTCCTGCTGTGGCTCTGTCTTCCTGGAGGCATGCGGCGAGGCGGGCTCGAGAGGGCGAGAGAAAACAAGGAAGGCCTGGGCATCGATGTCAAGAACGTCTTCAGGTGGATAGGCCGACGGCCCAGAAAGTCACCTTGAACTGTGGGATGGCCAGTGAACGTGCGCATGTCTAGAATGGTATATGTGGCATCGCTCGGGTATTGTAGTGCTCTATAAACCCTTTGTGGACAGTAGCAACTCATCCGCCAAGCGTCGAACATAGAACTCCCTGGCGTCCGGGGGGAGCTTATTGAAGCTGCTTCCGATGCGGGCAATGTCCTGGCGTGCCTTCTCGTAAGCGGCCAGGTCGCGGTTTCCATACACGTCTCTTCCCACGGAGTACCCTTTCTCCAGGTTACGGAAGAAGATGTTGACAGCGACGCTTAAGTCGGACGTGAGAGTGGCGGTGTGGAGCCAGAGAGGTGGGAGGAAAAGAATGTCGCCAGGTTGGACAGCGGCCTCGTGGGGGTGGACGCCTCGTAGAGAGCCTGCGTCGAGTGACGAGAAGACGTCGACGCTAGAGCTGGAGGCACCTGGGGCGAAGGCAAGATGAGATACGTCTGAGGGAGGGAACAGGATGAGACGTTTGGAGCCGACGACTTGGGCGTAGACATTCGCCATAACCTAGCAAGAAAGGTCAGGTCAGAAAACCACGGTGCTGGATGATCCATGTCCGTCTGTCAGGGGTCGGCACTGTATCTCTCAACTTACGTCGTAGTGCAACCACATGTTCACCGGACCGGAGATACGCAGCACAGAGCTGAATGCGTTTTGGTCGACGAAATCGAGCTGGGGTGGCAAGGCAAAATCCTTCGCCAACGACGGGTAGTCAGCGGCGAGCTGGGTGGGGAGGTTAGATGGCTCGTCCTTGGAGAGCGCCCTCAGGTACAGTCGCTTTCCCTCCTGAGCTTCTCGAACAAAGTCCCCAAAGTCTTTAGTAACGTAGCGAAAATTCTTGGCGTTGAAGTCCATCTTCTCGGTGGCGGACTCGTGTACAGAGACCTGATGAAGTTGGTCAGCTTGTCCGCCAAACAAGGCACTCCAGAGGGCTTCTACCTTTCGTTCAGGGCCTACGTTATTGACTAGGTAGTCAGCAGACCAAATAGATTTGCAGGACCCAATATCCGATCCTTCAATAACGACAGGTTTGCCAGCTTCGAGGATCTTAAGGAATTGCTCTGCCGTCTCGACTTGGACTCGCGGGATGGTCCGCGTCTCGACTGGGGCCAATGATTGGACATCAGCTCCTTTATCGCCCGTAGTCACCTCAACCGTCTCTAGGTACTTCACGGGCTCAGGCTGCGATAAGGGAAGTGCTATATCGCTCTGGCGCACAGTTTGCCCATCATCGAAGCGGAAGCTATAGCTTCCTGCCGTCCAGCATGTCCCCATCGAGAAGCACGTCGCGCCGCCGCCGACGATGGCGAGGTTTCCGTTTCCATAGGATACGACAGAGGAACCAACAATGAACGGACGTATGATGCTGGATCCGTCTGTGCCGTCGACCCGGGCAACCACATCCACCTCGCCTCCCGCCGTCGTCTTGAGAACAAGAATGTCGTATGCCGCTGGCAGCTGCAGATCTTTGATCACTCCGCCAAACAGGAGGACGTATCCGTTGGACTGAACGGCAATAGAACCAAACCTCGATGACATGCTAGGTGTCTGATCATCTCGAGACGTCTGTTGTGCGAATGACAGCGAAGGCTGTTTGGATATGTAAGCAGGCGCACGCGCATGAAGTCAGTTGACACTTGCGTCGGTCTTACCTCTGCATCAGACAGATCCAACGTCCATGTGTAGACAGTCTGGTTGATTATGCCATCCTCGAGATTACCTCCCATGAGAAAACCCACAAATTTGTGAGGTCCGTGATTGCCTGTGTAGACAAAGGTGGCGCCATACAGCGAAGGCGGCGCAGGTCGTGTTCTACATTTGACCCATCCCTTGGTGGGATCGAAGAGGAAATACTCAGCCGACGCCTGAAAGTGGTTGGTCTTTCCACCAGCAAGCAGGGCGAGAGATGATGAGCCCAGCCGTGTCACAGAGTGTCTGAAAAGAGGGCACGGAAGGTCCTGCACTCGTTCCCAGGTATTGAATACCTTTTTGAAAAGCCAACAATCATTGAAAGCGGTGGATGGCGATGCACGACCACCTGTCAAAAGAACACCGATGCTGCCCAGGTCTGTGAGGGTGTGACAGACTCGGCTCGATGGCCCCCGTCTGGACGAGCTAGATGCGACAGGTTGGTGAGAGATCTGATACACGTCCTCGGAGCTGGGTCGGCCGTTCGGGCCTTGTCCGAAGCTGTGTGATATGAATTTCTGGCCGTCCGGGGCTTCGACAAGCATGGCAGCGCCGAAGCGTCGGTGCCCTCGGCCGGCCTCGTATACACTTGTGCTCATGGGAGTTCGGCATGACTGAACGTCGAGATCTCCCAGAGACCTGGAGACACGCCCTTTGATTTCGGGGTGTGGAGTGGAGGCAACTATGACAAAATAGTGGCTGGCAAAGAGGGCAAACTCCTCCCACTCGTCAAAAGCCTCAACAGTATCGAGGGCCCTTCTCTCGGCAGCCGTCATAAACAGGTCATCGGACCATGTTTCCCAGAGTGTCCAGCTCTCTGTTGACGGCCACCCAAGGGACTCAAAACGCTTCTTCTGGCTAGCTACAGTAGGATAGCGGTGGACCGACTTTAGCTGTGTGTTTAGCTTGTTGAAATGCTTCAGCATCGTATGAGCGAACGGGTGGTCAGGCCCATCCGGCAGGATTTGCTCTAGCAGACAAAACTCGGCTGCATGCCTGGTTAGAACATCAGTTATCCCATGAGAAGGCTGAGTGTGACTCTTTACCATGTCTCAAAGTACTTGCCCAGCTGATGACTCCATCGGCACCTTTTGTGTCCATGTAAGTGATGGACACTTCGGCCACGAAGAGAAATTCTGTATTGGGCACGTCGAACAAGGAATCCAGGCAGGTTTGCAGGGTCGCTAGCTGCCGTAGATCACATCCCACCTGGCAGTACTTCTGACTCTTGAGGACGATGGGAGAATCATGGCTAACTTCCCAGGTTTCTAGGAGGCCTTGGAGCTCAGGGGTCTCCAGGACGATCTGGCGCTTCTTCTGGATGAGATCTGGATAATCGACGTCGACGAACGTGACGCCTTGGCACGATTCGGGGTAGCGAACCTCGCATTGCCAGGGTAGAACGTCACTAATGGGTGGCATCATGTCAGTCACACCATGGATAGATGTACAGTAATATCTAGAGTGCAAGGCCTCACCTTCCGCACCCAAGATTGACGACGACCTTCTTTCGGGGAGAAGGCTTCTGAAGGAAGCGGCGCACAAGGGTATCGATGACTTTAAGGCGCAAATGGTAGCCTCTGTTGATGAGCGGAGCCCTCCGCTGAAACTTTTTGACAAAGAAGCGGAAGTAGTGCGGCTCGTCAGGGTAATAGAGACGTTCCTTGACGGTATGAGCACAGCACGCCCTTTTCAGTGAGCTGGGTAGGTAGGTGTGGATATACAACGTACGACACTTCTTTTCGAGACTATTGAGCTGCTGTTTGTCTGGGTAGTTGCAGAAGTGTGAGTCATTGCGTTATAGAATACATAAGCTTGCACGACTCCATAGTTGTCGGCTGAGGGGTGTCCATGTTCAACTCACAGCCATGATGAGGTCGTCCAAGGCCTGTGTGCCACGGGCCTTATGAGCAGAGAACGCCATCTTGGGTGGCTTGGGACTCATGTCGTACCCGGTGCGAGTTCAGAAAGGTAGGTAGGTCTAAGAGGGCAATGTATGTGTGTGTTTGTGTGTATGTGTGGGATGTGATGGACCAAGTCCCGATAGAGAGTGGAGGGGGGCGGCACCAATTTTTTCTCTTTTCCTTATTTTTATTTTTATTTTTTGCTGTCGAGGACAATTCGACAGCGAACATACAAGTCGGGTTCGCCAACTACGGAGTTCCAAGGTCTATCTTCCCCCCCCTGCTCATGACTAAAGCCTAGGCAGGCCAGCTTCGCTCGTAGTTGGCTAAGGTACCCACGGAAAGCCGGCCACTGAATACCCTACTTGACCAGGCGAGGCTTTATCATGCATGAAACGAATGTTTTTACCAAGGTAGCTAGCTATGTTGCGTTTGTCTTGTGCCTGCATACTTACTCCTACTGTCCTTGCTTTATCGATAAGACAACGAGGGAAGGGGAGGTCATGTCGCCCAGTCATCTGCCGTGAGCTCCCGAACCTTCTGCTGTAGCTGTGGCAAACGCACCAGCCACACGTGCCACGAACAACTACGTTCTGTCGCGAGCGGACACATCAAGGCAGGTCTTGGGTACCTAGACGCCCTAGCACCACCGCCCCTAAGACATTCTGCTGTAGGTACCTACCTAGGTGCTTTGCCCTGCAGGTAGTGACAAGCACAGGGCAAGCTCTGCTACCACGGCTAGGACCATCCATGGCATTAATAGCTTCCCCGCCGCCCCCACTGGATTGGAGCTGAGGGGGGCCGCCCGCCTACCTAGGTCCATGGAAAGAGCTACGCCAACCAGCCCCCGACCTCACCTTGCTCCGCCGCTACCTCGCCTTCTTCTCCTCTTAACCGTCCTCATCGTTGTCTTCGTTGTCTTGCGCTCCCGCTGCCTTGCGCCGTCCTGCTCCACTCCAACCGCGTCCCCGTACGAGGCTCGATACGCTCCAGCGAGTTGTTGCACCTTATCGACCTCGGTCGCCTCTTACCAAACTCACAAGCAGCTGGAGCCCGTCAAGTGCGAATATCCTCAGCGACTCGTCTCGACCCGACCAGCTGCCGCTCTTGCGAGTGTATTGATTTTCGATCCGAACCCCCACCGCCGTATCTCGCGCACGTCGTCCTGTCCAATATCTGCTTCCGAATCCACCTCTCGTCCTTTGGCCATACTTTCCGAAACCTACCTCGACCGTCCGGCTTGGTTTCCTCTGGTGCCCCGATACCCCTACTTTTTGCATTCGGCCTGTCGAGACGCATCGCGACAGGCAGACATTGCAGGGATTCCTGTCTGCGATACCTGCTCAGGCTCACCAGTTCTTGCTTCTTGTTCTGGCTCTCCTTTAGAGCCGGCGCTGCCCGGGCGACACGGAAATCTGCCGTTCAAAAACCGCCAGAGCACACACACGTAGCCAAGGTCACGGTCAGAGCAGCGCATCATGGCGAACACCGCCCTCAACTTCATTACCTTCAACCAGGATCACAGCTGTCTGGCCGTCGGTACGATTCTCTCTGCGCACAAGTGTTTCCCTTCTCCTCCTGCCCTCGGCCACGGTTCTGAGCTAACAGGCCTGCTCACTCTGCTCTACAACAGGTACATCCAAAGGCTTCCGGATCTACCACACCGATCCGTTCTCTAAAATCTTCAGCAGCGATGATGGAAACATTGCCATCATTGAGATGCTGTTCTCGACTTCTCTTGTTGCCTTGATCCTCTCACCGCGACACTTGATTATCCAAAACACAAAGGTGAGCGCTTCTCTCGCCGTGTTGCCCGTATATGGGAGGTCCGAGCTGACACTGACGGTATCCAGAGGTCCTCGGTCATCTGCGAACTCACCTTTCCATCCGCCGTGCTTGCCGTGCGCCTGAACCGTAAACGCCTCGCTGTTGTCCTCGAGTCCGAGATTTACCTTTACGATATTTCCAACATGAGCCTCCTTTTCACGATCCCTACCTCTCCGAACCCGGGCGCCATCTGCGCTCTCTCACCCTCCTCGGAGAACTGCTACACCGCATACCCCTTGCCGAAGCCACGTGAGGACTCGGGTGACAAGAGACCGGCTCATGCGCCCCCTCTGTCGACATACGTTGCTCCGACGTCTGGTGAGGTTCTGGTTTTCGATACGCTCACCTTAAAGGCTGTGAACGTCATTGAGGCCCATCGCTCGCCCCTCTGCTGCATCTGTCTCAATAGTGAAGGAACGCTTCTAGCAACAGCGAGTGAGACTGGCACCATCATCCGCGTCTTCTCCGTTCCTGGGGGCCAAAAGCTTTATCAGTTCCGTCGGGGAACGTACCCTTCTACAATTTACAGCATGTCGTTCAACCTCAGCTCTACTCTTCTTTGCGTCTCCTCGACCTCTGAGACAGTCCACATTTTCCGTCTCGGAGCTCCTCCGCCAGGAAACAACTCGGCCGCCGCTGCCGCAGAGTCGCCAGCGTCGCCCCGCCAGGATCGCTGGTCCAGGTCACGCAGTTATGACAGTGCCAACGAATCGCCGGTGGGCAGCGCGGCAGGCTCTCCAAGAAGCGACCTGGCCGAGCCCGGAGGGCCAAGCAACGGGGGTGGCAGCGGCGGCACGCAGCAGATCAACAGGCGACAGAGTGGCTCTTTTAGCAGTATGCTCCGGCGCTCATCGCAGATAATGGGTCGCAGCGTGGCTGGCGTCGTTGGCTCGTACCTGCCACAGACCGTGACGGAGATGTGGGAACCCCTGCGGGACTTTGCCTACATCAAGATTCCAAAGCCGTCCAACTCCCCCACCGGACCGGTGCGGACCGGCAGCGGCAACGTGAGCGGAGCGCAACTGCCTAGTGGACCATTGCGAAGCGTCGTGGCTATGAGCAGCAGCAGTCCTCAAGTAATGGTCGTCACGAGTGATGGCGGCTTCTATGTGTACAACATCGATATGGAGCACGGCGGGGAGGGCTATCTGGTCAAACAATTTTCGTGAGTCGCTTACCCCATCCATACGGATGTATCCCATCGCTGGTAAGATTAAGCAACTGACGCATATCTACGGCAGAGTCATTGATGGAGACGACAAATTGGACTCGTCGTCTTACGGAACGTAAAAAGGACTGCTTTCCCGCATGAATCATGGCATCGACTGATATGTTGTATTGGTTTACGGTCACAAAGTCATGATTTTAAACCCATGTCGGAAGAGGGGGTAGCTATGCATTAGGAGGCGTTTAGCCGCTGTTCGCTTCTTTTTTTCTCCTGCACTCTCAAATGGTTTGGTTTGTTCTTGAGGGGGGGATGTAACAGCCACAATACGTAATTCGGAGCTACTCATCAATGCTCAGCTCATAATTTGATCAGATCCACGAAAATTTGTTTGGCGCAGTCCCACCGAATGGACGAAATCAAATAGTCATTTGCTCCGCAGGGGTATCAATGATGCCGCTAGGAGCAGCAGTCAGAAAACAAGTCATTGGGCAATACAGCAAACACCGGCAAGTAGGAATGTATTACTTGTGGCCATCGTATATATATTATCAGAATCCGGTCCGGTATTCAGCATCGTCTCCCCAGGGGCCTCATTATCGTCTCTCACCACCAAGAGTATTGGTATCGTCATCAGTCATTGCCAGCAGCCACGTAGCTTTGCCCTTTTGAACCCTTGACTTGAACGATTGTGCAACATGAACGGCAGGAACCTGTAACTTTCCAAGTCCCTCCAAAATAACAGTAAAGAAAATGGAAACGAGAGGGGGGAAAAAATCAAATGTGACACAACATGCGCCTGTCCAGGACCCCTAAATCACCAGCCCAACGAGGGAGAGGGACGGTTCGGTAGCGCCGTTCCATCGAGTCGTAAGTTCCGAGCAAGCCACGCCTTGTGTGAGATTCATTCCTCCCGAATACAGACAGGAGCGACCATCCGCCAAGGTGGGTTTCCAACCCAGGTCATCAGTCGACCGGGCCACGATGATGACGCGTCACAGACACCACAGGTACCAACAGCCAGCATCACCACGATCTACGTGGATGAGTAAATGGTAAAAAATAGTCGAGGCGGACCAGAATGACAAAACATGGTCCTGTGTTGTTGTCCATCTGCTGTCATCATCTGGCGTACGGACGATTCATGAGGGCGATCTCTCGGGCGATTTCGCCCCATTCCAGTTCGCGCTTGACGCCTGTTGAACCATTCTTCTGCACTTGGTTGAGCTCTTCCCATTTGAGAAGTTCGTAAGCAAAGCGCAGATGAGGTTGGATTATAACGTTGAGCCTACGGGCTCGGACGAAACAGTAAGCCCGAGGAAACGAAAGACCCCGCGACCGCATCACTTCCGCGATGCAAATGGTTGCGCTTCTTGACACGCCGACTCTGCAGTGCACTAATGTGGCTGTTCCGTTACGCCGGCCACGATCTGGACACAGGCAAGTTAGAACCATCTCACTTTCTCAGGGATGTTGGCTTACCAATGAAGTCGAGACATCTCTCAAAGTCGTCTGTCAAGGGGTCGATGCCGTTATCTTGGACTCCTTGAACAACGCAGACATTTTCTGTGCCCCATTCTTCCAACTCCCCTTCCCTCCACATTGAGGTTTCGCCCACGCTTAGGATCTGACCGATTCCCAGTGCCCTCAGAAGGTCGGGGTTGTTTGCATGACCAAGATTGCCAAGGTACATGTAATCGAGAACTCGACTGGGTAACGAGCCATCTAGACCGGGAAGCCATGGCGGCTCCTTGATCAAGGCCGTGATGTCACGGAGACTCTTTCCCGAGTGGAGAGGCGACTCGTGAAGTAGCCGTGCCTCGATGCACGTGAGAAGGGCTACATCGGTGGGGTAGGCGAAGAAGTTACGCTTCTTGCTGGTATGTAGGTGCAACCAGGCGTCGGCAATGCCTTGACCAGTGCTGTAGCTGAAATAGGCGATTGCTAGCATGGTGGACTCAGTGTAACCATCGGCGCAGTGGATGAGGATCTTCCTGGGTCGCGGGCTCGCGGGAGCTGGCTCGCCCTGTTCGGTCATGTCGGTATCGCCGTCCACATCGGTGCCGGACGTGTCAGTGGCCGGAAGCGTACCGTGGGCCAAGTGGTAAATCCACTTGCAGGTTTCCAGGATGCCGTCGGCTTCGGCCTGTGACCATGTTGGCGGTAGGATGCTCCCAGACGAGGGAAAATCAATATAAGGTCGTTGGGTAGGCTCGACTCGAGACTCCGCCAGGGTGCGCAGGACCGAAGGATTCAGCCGGCCAACATCACTGCATTCGATCAGGATGTCGAAGTGGTCCTCCTCGCCGGATGTAGGGTCTGGTGTTGGGCCCAACCAGACATTGTGGGATATTTCCGAAGCCTTGGTCATATTGTACATTTCCTTGCGCTCCTGCTGGAAGAAGTCGAGAACATTGCCAGTCAGTCGACCCTGGGCGTCAATGGCAACGATTTCCTTGTGATCGTTCTCGAATTCTTTGAATGGGGCGGCACACAAGAATGTATTGTACTCCGGGATGGTGTGACCCTGTGTCTCGTGCCGTTGTCGCCAGCGAAGCTGTGCCATGGCGATATCGAGACCGAGTTTGCGAACGGCAGCGTCGTCCTCTCCATATACAACAATGTCCGAAAGCATGGCGGCTTTGGCAGCCTGGATCTGGAAGTTCCTCACACAGAAGCCATCGCGGGGGTCAACGTCGAGGAAATCGGGGGCGGCAGTCAGATGGATGAACTCTTGCGGGGCAATTGCACCCTTGAGACGGGCAACACTCAAGTCACCATCGGCTTTGACGAGCACGACTCCTCGAACACATGTGGGCGTCTTGCGGAGGGAACGGTGGCGGGCAATGAAGAAAGCTTGCTGGATATGGTTGTGGGGGTGGAGCCCATGGAACCAAGGGAAGACTTGGTTTGGATCCGGTAACGGCTGGCGGGAGATGTAATCGACGGCAGCGGCCACGTCGGCGGGGCAGATTGTGTAAACGGCCACGGAGCCAGACTCGTACTTGGAGAACTTTGAAGGAGGGTACAACAGCGAAGACTGCTGGATCTGTTCGTCATCGCGGGGAGGAGAAGGCGGCGGAGTGTTGGGCTCCTCTGCAGGAACGGGCCCCGGGAGGCAGACTGGGAGATGCTTGTTCGGTACAGGGACTTGGGCGGCGCCAATGGGCTCCAGTGATATGGAGGGAACGGCGCCCACCGTGGAGGTTGGACGATGCGGGGGAATCGGCCTCGGAAGGGCAATTGTCGCCATTTCGGTCAACAAAATTCTGTCGTTCTCGTGCTGTGAACAGCAATCGACCTTGGGTGCTGTTTATCGACAACTTGGGAAAGCACTCGATATCATGCGCTGGAGTGTTCTTCTCCCCCTGGTTTGAGACTCCAGGGGAAAAAATTCAAATCGATACGAAAAATTG
>PUHP01000089.1:0-57330 GCA_006783085.1 Colletotrichum shisoi | reverse complement strand
TGGTAATGCCATACAAAACAACATAGGGATAAATGTCGTTGCGTCATGTATTCTGGTCATGTGACCGTATTGCGGGGGAAAAAGTGGGTATGTAGCCTTGCCGCGTTTGATGGGATAAGGTGAAGCCCAATGGGGACACTTAGGTCCTCGGCTGGTCCTCTGTTTATTCCCACGCCCGGTCCTCACTACTGACGGCACTGGGCGCCGCAGTTCGTCTTCAAAGAGCCCCAAAGGGCCGAGGAAGCTGGCGCCGGTCGCGAATGACATCAAACTCTTTGCCGACCCGAAGAAGAGCCCGTTGGCAGGCCTAACCTCACCTCGTTCTGCCCCGACTCGCATCGCCTTTTTGTCTTGGACTTTTCGCTACTGTCTCTTCCTCGGTTGAGCATAAGAGACAAGGCTGGATGGTCCAGCACCACCAGCGTCATTGCAATTATTGTTGTCGAGGTTGTCAGGTCCCGTCGCAGAAAAAATCGCCGTAAAAAAGACACCGCAGTCGACCACTTTACCTACTACCGCTGCCGCCACCACCACCACACACCCAGTTGCACCAACAGCCAAGAACACCCAGTGCAGAGCTACCTGCCTACCCTGCCCTTGCTTTCCTCGACTGACTGACTGCAACTTCCCCACGCATTTTGCTCCTGCCTGTCGGCGCGCACCACGAGCCTTGCCGCTCCTGCCTCGTGTGGTTGCGCCCATGGTTCTTCTTTCTACTTGAGCCAGTCCTCGTTCTTTCCTTCTTTGTTTTTCTTCTCTCCAGATCTGCAACCAGTTCAGCGATTTGAGCCAAGGCCACGAGACACTCGCCGACATCTCCGCGCTCCTCCCCCCGGCCGAAGTCGATCCGACGTCGCATCCGCAAACCTTCATGAGGCTATCACCGAACGCACCACCGCGACTCGTCCATCCCGCCCGGGAACCATGACCTCCATCCCGAGGCCTGAGCTGCATGCTCTGGTCAAGCTGGTAAACAGCAACCAGCTGCTCAACCGCCAGCTTTCCAGCATCTGTCAGCTGAACGGTCTCACTAGCAGTGGCGTCAAGGCGTCGCTGCAAAACCGCATCGTCAATGGTGAGCCGCCCCTCCTCCTATTGCGCTCCTTCTTCCTTCTCCACTGCTTCTTGCCGACTACGGCATTCTACAAACTTCTGTGTTTTCTCCCCATCTTGAGATCCACCCTGGCTGACTTCTTCCGCCTACTAGCGATCCAAGAGGCCTTTCACAACAACGACGTGACTCGCTTTCAACAAATCCAACGCAGCATCGAGACCGCAAGAACCGGCGCCTCCTCTTCGCCCGCTTCCCACAAACAAGGTCGCCCTGCCGCAGCAACTACCCCCGTGCCCATGTTGCGTCAAGATCAACAATACTGGGGGAACTCGCGCACCGCTCGCCCCGGCGGTTCGAACGGCCTTGCCCTGCCTAGTCACGGATTGGGTGGTACGTCGGACACACTACGATTCATCCGCAGGCACTAATTCGTTAGCAGGACCGTCCTTTAGCAACAGCCCATTCTACGAGATCCAGTTTCGCGTCGGTAATGTTCGGCCTTGCGAGGGTACGTCATCTTCTCACCGTCTTCTCACTGGGGCCTGCCGACTAACCATCACTCAGCAATGACCCAGCACAGAAACATGGTCTCTATCCCGGTCCGAACCAGCGAGAACCCGGGAGTCGACAAGGTTCTCGAGGACAAGTCATTACGCATTATGGTGTTCTGCGCTCAGAACGACAGCGGCACCCAAGACATCTCTTTCCCCCACCAGTCGGAAATCAAGGTCAACGGCACTGAGGTCAAGGCCAACCTCAGAGGCTTGAAGAACAAGCCAGGATCGACAAGGCCAGTCGACGTCACAAGCTACCTGCGTCTGAAAAACGACAATCGGAATTTCGTTGAGTTCACTTATGCGCTGACTCAAAAGGTGGGTTTTTTCGACGTCACTTCTGTCGAGTAACCACTCATCCGATGGGCCATTGCTGATGCCTGATTTCTGTATAGAAATTCTTCCTCGTTCTATACGCTTGCAAGATCACCTCGGCTCAGGAACTGGCCGAAAAGATCAAGGTGGGAAAGAAGATCCCAAAGCACAAGGTCATTGAAGAGAGTAGGTTTGTCCGAGTGAGCCTCACTGGCTTTGTTGCCTTGCTAAGTAAAAAATGACAGTCAGCAGAAAGGCGGCGGACACGGATATTGTCACCACATCGCAAGTCCTGTCATTGAAATGCCCTCTTTCCTATATGCGTCTTGATGTCCCGTGCCGCTCAGTCAACTGCTCGCACATTCAATGCTTCGACGCAACGTCATACCTTCAGCTGCAGGAACAAGGTCCCCAGTGGCTCTGCCCCATTTGCAACAAGTCTGCGCCATATGAGCAGCTGGCTGTTGACGAGTGAGTTTTACTTTTCATTCGTTATCGTCTCCCAGCTAACCCTCCTTCGAGATATGTCAGAGATATCTTAGCAAACACGTCCAAATCTCTAGACCAGGTTACGATCGAGCCTGACGGACAGTGGCGCGTGAATTTGGCGCAAGACGACGGAAAGCCCACCAATGGCGGAAGTGGCCTGGTCGATGATGACGATGAAGATGATTGGGGCATTTTCGAGGTCAATCCTATTCGCAGCCGCAACTTCGAAACGCCCAACCGCTCAGTGGCCAGCACGGCCACTCCCACCACAACAATCATGTCACGTGAAAGCTCAGCAATGCCGAGGGGTGTGGGCACGACCAGCGGCAAGCGTCTTCATTCGGACAGGGTGACAATAGACCTGACCCTTTCTGACGACGACGAACCCGTTGCGCCGCCCCCAAAGCGCCAACAATTACAAGGGCCAGGGTCATATACCAACGGCTACGGTAGTGGATTGCCGTACTAAGGAGAGGCCTTCCTTATTCTCTCAATATTGTTTATGGGATAAGGAGGGATTGCTGAGGTCAGTCAACTCATCGCGTACATAAATCCCTCGAAGGCGGATATGTGGCTCATGTATGCACTTTCCCCCCTCTTTTTTTCAGTTTGGCGTGGGAAGGGACGGATGGATAGCTGTTCGGGCGTTTAGGAGGCAAAACATATCCCAATATCCTTGACGGCCGAGTGTTACATGGCATGGGAAGAGGGCGATAAGGTAGTCAGCCCTAGAGCAGAAGTCCGCTTAGAAAGCGGAGGCCTTATGAGGCAATGGCGAAGCTCTAGGGGCAGCGGTCCCTCTACTAGGGAGTCATGATTGCGGGTAAATCTTCCGCAAAATCAAATACCATTACTGTGAAGCTTCTCGTTCCTTCCCATTTCTCCTGATATCTTGTGCCAGGCCGAAATATTATCTTTTGGCAACCACCTTCTATTGTGCCAGTGAACCCCAGAAGTAAGGTAGGAGCGGGAGCTGAGGTGTGGACCCTGGAGCTCAATGCCAGGCTCCACCAAGTACGTACCTAATCCACTTGTCTGTCGTCCTTCACCTGCTTGCATTTGTATCTATCCTCTGTACAGACTATCCTCTGTACAGAATACCTTGCGCTTGTACACAAAGCTGGCGACAAACCCCATGATACGAGCTGTCACTGCATCCTTCCGAACATACCCAGCGCCTTAGTGAAGCCGTCCATATTTCGGGTCCAACTCCCCCAGCAACCTGCCATTCCGTAATCGACTACCGAACAATTTCCCAGACCTATCTTTACCTTAGCCCAAGGTACGAACGACAAGCGGAACAGTATCGTTGCCGAACCGCTCGGGGTCGGAAGAAACAAACGAAGGAGCCGATTTCGTCGTCGCAGTCATGTCGTTCGAAAGCGTCATGCCGCCGTACAATGCCACGGACCCGTCGGCCTCGTTCCTCAACTCCTCGTGCCTAGACTTCCTCCTCATCGAGCTCGTGCCGCTAGCTTTTCGCGTGACGAGGGAGCTTGACACGGCGCCGACGGGCGACACGGCGAACGGTACGGTCGCGGGGGCGCCCTCGAGCACTGGTGGAGGTGCTTCGGCCGACGCGCTGTCGTCTGTGAGCCACAGCCAGGGCGGCGGTGCAGCCGGTGGCAGTGCCGGTGGTCTCGCGCCGTCGAGCGCGGGTGGCGCGGCTGGGGGTAGCACAGCGCGGAAAATGGACGAGGACGAGGAGCGGGATGCGGTCTTTTACCGGCTTGAGACGCTGGGGTATCGCGTTGGGCAGGGACTCGTGGAGAGGTGCGTGTGCCTCCGACTTCGCTCGTCGTCCCTCCATCTTCAGTTCTTTGCGACTGAAAAAATGGCGGAGACCGGCGGGCAATGTTACAACGACTGGAGGCTTGAAGACACTGACCCAATATATGTTGTTGCAGATTCTCGAGAGACCGGCCGCGGTTCAACGACACGCTCGACGTCATCAAGTTCGTCTGCAAAGACCTCTGGTCGCTGGTGTTTAGGAAACAAGTGGACAACCTCAAAACGAATCACAGGGTATGTCTTCGCAGTGTCTTGGGGTCTTCCAAGAAAAGGGGAGATCAAGCTTAGGAAAGGCAGTGCTGACATCTTCCGTTTTGCTACATCAGGGCGTCTACGTCTTGACGGACAACTCGTTCAAGCCGTTCTCGAGGATGAGCACAGAAGCCGGCGGGCAGGCCGTTGTTCGGGCACAACCGGTTTGTTCTGATCTTGGACGCAGCCGACATTCCAAAGTGCTGACTACTCTAGTTCCTCTGGTTCCCCTGCGGAATTGTGCGCGGAGCCTTGGCGGCGCTGGGGATCAACGCTACCGTTCAGGCCGAGACGAACGAACTACCGGCCGCCATCTTTCAGATCAAGACACTGCCGTCGAGTACATAACTCCCATCAAAGCGGTTTTTATTCCATGAGCCACAGTTTCTCTTGCACGAGCACAAACAAAGCAAATCATGTGCTTAAAGGGATACTGCTGCCGCAAGTATCTATCCGAAGATGCGGTCAATCTGAGTTGATTCCGAAGGTGTCTAACTCCAATTTAAACCAAGCTGGCTGATAAGGCAGGCGGAAACACCGCCGCCGCCGATTTCTCGCCATATCCTAAACCACCGACGCCTCTGCCCCGTACGTACCGCGAAATCAGGAGTCCAGTTGACATCGTACGCTCGTCAGCTACACACTGTGCGAGATCAACGCCATTTCACAGCCTAGGGAAAAGAAGAATCGATCAGCCAGAATTCTCCCTCGGTTGTATTTCATCTATCACCAATTCCCTTTGGCTACATTTGGAAGCTGTTGTCATAACGCTTACTCAAGAGGGTTCCGGGGGGCTGTTACGGAAACAATTGTACAAAGGGGGGAATCACTTTTGAGGGGGGTTGTGGGCAAAGTCAACACCCTTCTTGATGTTGCCCTTCAATCCCGCAACAGCGGCCTCCAGCAACTTCTTCTCCTTCTCCGTGATGTTGCCGAGAATGTCAATCGCCTTCTCAGCACCGTTAGGCTGTGAGGGTGTTAGTGTGGCACTTTGGAGTAAGGGGTGGGAATGCAGTTTTGCTGCGCGACTTACGCCGAGCTCAATGGGAACGGAAAAGAAGTCAACGCCAGTCTTCTCGGCAATCTCCTTGCCGCCTGGCACACCGGGCAGGTAGACGTAGCTAGGCTCAACAAGACCCTTCTCGCCCTTGACGGCCTTGAGAACCTTCTCAGCGAATCTACCACTGTCAGTCTGAATCTTTGCGGTGTGCCAATCTCACTCTTACCTGAAACCGGCATAGGCCATAGAGAGGGTGGCGGAACCAGCGCCATCCTTGGCCTTGACGACCTCGTCACCGCCGAACTGGACGCGGTTGACAAGAGCATCGTACTTTTCGTCGGGGATGGAGACGGAGGGCTTAACTTGACTGAACAAGGGAACGATGGTCTCGCCAGAGTGGCCGCCAATGACGGGGACGTTCAGCTCATGGGGCTTTGACTTGCCCGAGATCTCAGCAACAAAAGTCTCGGCTCTGACGATGTCGAGGGTGGTAACACCAAAGAGGCGCTGGGGGTTGAAAACACCCTTGGCCTTGAGGACCTCGGCGGAAATGGGGACGGTAGAGTTGACAGGGTTGGAGATGACAAGGATGAATGCCTTGGGGGCGACCTCGGCGGCGACCTCAATCAGGCCCTTGACGATTCCAGCGTTGATGTTGAAGAGGTCATCACGGGTCATGCCGGGCTTGCCTGGTACGGCCGCTGTCAGCATGAAACCGGCGCGAGCGGCGGGACCCAATTGGACTTACGGGGAATTCCAGCGGGGATGACAATGATGTCGGCATCCTTAAAGGCGGCCTTAGCACCGTCATCCTTGGGCAGGTAGCCGGTGGTCTTCTGTTTGCGGGAATCTTTGTTTAGCATTCAACAGCCCGTGGGGCATAATGCTATTGAAATATGGCGAGACGTACCGCAACGGATGAGATGTGAGAAAGATCGGTGGCAACACCGGGAGTATTGACGACATCGTAGAGGGCAAGCTCGTCGACGAGAGGAGAGAGCTTGAGGAGGAGGGACAGAGGCTGGAGAGGAGAAATTGCTGGTCAGCCCAGGCGAACTAGATTTGCCTGATCAAGGCGGGGTCTGTCTGTTTGGCGTCATCGTACCTGTCCAATACCGCCAGAGGCGCCAGCAACAACTAGGACAAGCAGTCAGCATGAAGTTCTATGCATAGTCGTGGAACAGGGTCCGCATACCGGCCTTGACCATTTTGACGATGTTTGTGTGTTTCGGTTTAAAGAAGATGGTTGGAGAGGCGATGGCCTAAAAGGTTCTCGCGGATTAGCGGGGTGTTTCTTTCGAAGCTCGGCAGGAGCTTGTTCGCTTAGCAGGTAAGCTCTGGCCTGTGTTTGTGTTACCAGAACCAGGTATGGAGCTTCTCTACCCGAGGCTTTGGGGAAGACGATCGTCGCACACGTACTTTGGGGTTTATCTGCGATGCTCAATTTTGAATGGGCAGGGTAGAATCAGGCGGGAGGTATGCTGGTTTAGTACGAAGAGGGAGAGAAGAAAGAGGGCGTGAGAGGGAGGTAGAAGTAGTCTGCGCCAGCAGCTGATACCTAGTTCGGAGGCTGTCGGCGGGGACGTAGGTTCAACCGCGGGGGGACAATTGCGACGGGTCCTTCTTGCCCACCCCTCGTCTCATGGGATCATCTGTGTCATTGGGTGGAGGGGCACGAAGAGGGGCAACAATTGGAAGGGGGAGAAAGGGGGGTGACGCCTGACTGCGACTAGCGACTGCGACTGTACCGCTTGTCGCATAGTGTTAGTACGCTGCAGGCATGCTGCGGGATGCGCTGCACCCAGGAAGATCATGTTTGCCTGCTTGATTGCCCCGGCCCAGTGCTGTTTTTGTCTCGGGAGTCGGAGACTTGAGGGGGGGATGGGACTGGAGGTAACAAAGAGCGAGGTACCCCTCGGCCCACTTTAATTCCAGCCTCGTTTATTCGTTCCTCATAGACTCGGCGAATTAACCTGTAACCACGAGTTTATCTGTAACTAACAACATTACTTTTACTATAGTATAATAGACTATTTCCACCACAATAATTACCTATATAAAGTAAATAATAAATAAATACTATAGTAGGGTATTTTAGCTCTTGTAATTTAAATGGTGTATTTTTTTTCTACTACTAACGTCAGCTGTAAGGTACCTTAACGTTTAAAGTCTCTATATTTAGGGTTAGTAATGACATCCTACTCTCTTTACATCCATTACTTTCCTATAAGTCCTAGGCCTATTAGTTAAAATTAATACTACTGGAATCCCTCTGTGAATCCCTCTGTAAGTCTCCCTCTATACCTAAGTCCTTAAAGGTGCTAAAGGGACGTATATGTAAAGTAGTATAGGTACTAGTAGTCCTCTTGTTAAGTTAGAAGACTACTAACCCTAGTAATAAGGAGAATACTTCCTCTATACCATACTTAAGGGCACTCTTACCACTAGTATTACTACCTTTTATCTACAACCTAGATAAAGATGCTAGTACTAGCTCCTATAAAGGTATCCCTAGCTCAGCCTATATCTCTACAAGGGGATCCTTAAGAGGGATAAAGTTATCATTACAATTAAAAGGTACCTAGGTATTGTCAACAAAGGGATCTTACTAGATCATCTCCTTTAGTAACAGGTAGTATAGATGCTCCTATACCTACTAGGTAATATAAGGTATATGGCGAAGTAATAGGCCTAGCTCCTATTTCCTCTTTTTCTTATTAAAGGATGCCTTATCCTATTTAGTAATAAGATCTAAGGTAGCTGGATTAACTGCTGGCTAGGATAGTTAAGAATCCTCTGGTGGTGAAGGCTGTAAAATAGCCTTACCTTTCCCTTTTTATTATTTAGGTTAGCCTTTCTTAGCCTTATCTTAAAATACCTTTAGTATCTAATTTATCCTTCTACTACTCTTGTTAATCTCCTCTATAGTAGTCTTATTAATACGTATATCTTACTACTCCCTAATCTGCTTAACTGTGATGACCCTATTTGTTATCTTAACTTATCTTTTAGTATAGGATAGGAGGGCATTTTGCTTAAGGAGATCCTAATCCTTCCTCTATTATTCAATAACCTTGCCCTAGGATAGGATACTAACCCCAAGGGCTGCCCTAGCATTATAAATATCCTGCTGGAGTTATAAAGGGAGTTTTACTATATATTTATCCTACTAGGCTATCTCTAGCTTTCGCTTTGCTCTTCAAGGTGTTATAGTGTTTTTAGTAATAGCATCTAGGAACATAAGTTGTTACTATAGATCCCTTTTTGCCCTAATAGGCCCAAGGGCCCTTTCAGGTCAACATAGCTAGAGACTAGACTTAGCAAATCTAACCCTAATATTATAGTCTATAAATCCTACCTTAAAGATCTTATCCCATATGCTAAGGAAGTGTAGTTTATTAAAAACAAACTAGGTACCCTAAATAGCCTTAATAATTATGCTATGATGTACCTTCTTAATATACTAGTATATACTAATATCTAGAGGCTAAAGGAAGTAGCTGCAAAAGGCTAGTAAGAGGAAGGGGATAATATAAAAGAAGTGGTAGTAGTAGATAAACTTTATACTCTTATAAGCATGAAATCTATCTATAACTAACAGCCTTTATCTCTTAAGCCCTTAAGTCTAGCAATAGGTAAAGTCTAGGCTGTTAATAAGGCTAAAAATAATATCTATACCTATAGATGCTAGAAAGCTAAAATATTACTCTAGAGTATACCCCTCTGCTGAAAAGGAGGTGCTACGTTCAAATGACTAGGTGTTAAAGTAATAAAGCTACATAACTACTAGAGTAGAGTTGTTATACCCTAATTTATTACATGCTAAGAAGACTTCATCTTAAAGTTTAGTAGTACTATAATCCTCTAGCATAACCTTACTAGTTAAGATTAAAAAGGAGGGTATTAATACATTAGTAGCAGAGATATAGTCAACTACTATAAAGCTTTCCTTATTACCTAGGTTAAATATTATAAGCTTAAAGGATTTCTTCCTCCTAGTGCTAATAACTTTAATACCACCTATAATCCATCTAACTTAAAAGGGGGACTTATTAAAGTTCCAGAGGTTATCTAGAGATATATGCAACCTATAAAGCATAGCCTAGTATTTAGAGAACTAGTCCTCTAGATAAGATAGATCTACTTCAGCCTTAAGTCTTTTTGCCTTAGTAAACTTAGTAGACCCTATCTAGAGTTTAAGATACCTCTAGAAGAAGCTAGAAAGCCACTTCTCACAGACAGGGCCATCTAGGTACTCCCTAAAGGATTGTATAGTATTAGCTACTTAGATAATACCCTTATTAGTTAGGCCTACTTAACCAGGCATAGACTCAAGGATCTGGCTAAAGGTGATAATACTCCTCTCTTTATTATTAGTTAGACTAGGAGGACGTCTAGTCCCTTTGCCAGAAGGCAGAGTCTTACCTGCCTTTAGTAGGCTAACGTACTTCTTTAATAGGGATATAAATAACCTAGCCTACTTAGCAATAGTAGTATAGCTAGGTAGATTAGTAGTTTAGCGCGTCTACCTGCCTTAACGTACTTAGAGATATCTTTCAGCAGCAACTTTTACTACACTTAATAGATCTACGTTAAAATTAGGCATATTGTAGATAATAGGGTAAAAAAGAGATATACTAAATATAAGGTTATTTAGAGTAGTAGTTGTTAGTTAGTGTTGAAATGTAAGGTTATATGCAGTTGTATAAGGCATTTAATAGTTATAGATAAACTTGTGGTTATAGGTTAATTCGCCAAGTCTATGAGGAACGAATAAACGAGGCTGGAATTAAAGTGGGCCGAGGGGTACATACCACATGCAGCTCGCCCTCCCCTCTCGACTACTTTTGGCCTCAATCCAGGTTGAATGGTTTGAACGAGTTAAACGCCAACACCGCGCGCAAAGACTGCTAGTATCGGCACCGAATGATGCGTGCGTGTTTCCACTGTTTTTTTGATCGTTTCGCATTTCGCAGTTTGGTATGCTTCTGCCTAGGTAGGCCGTCCATCTCATGTATCAACGACCCTACTCATCAGGCAACACTTAAGACAGTAAACGGTGGGCGGGGCGCTGGTACGGTGCGGGTTCTTTATTAGCATCCAGAGGACACTTGCAACAGCTCCCACGGTATGGGGCACGGGCCAATCAATGACTTGGCTCGCCTCAAATCGCACGGCAAACTCAGACTTCAGGACTACAGGTGGTGAGAAGGGGACACTAACCTTGGAGAGGATATCCATAGCAGCAAGTGTACGAGTGACAAAAAGAACCCAGGGATTCTCATCGCACTTGCCATCACGGGTGGGCCGGGCCACTTACTGTGCCTTAATGTATTGACACTCTCTGCAGTTTGCAGTCTGCAGCCCGCCATTGCTCGTCTTGCCTCGCCTAAAGCCGGCCAACAAAGCCGAGCCACTCGCTGCAAGTCATCCCTCGATTTGCAGCTTGGTCCGGTGGAACACTAGGTAGTTGGGTACATCTCCCACCCAGACGAAGGCCAGACGGGGCCGTGTTTCTAATTGTTGATTAAAAAATTATTAATTATTTTCGGTCATTGTCTAGTGGTCCGGCGGGCTCGTGATGTGGTGCCACGTTGACGTTGTCCCCCGATCAAGCTTGATGGGACATACCAAGCTGTATCTTCCATCGCGAGGCACGACTTCTATTTTGTTCCACGTTTATCTTCCCCCCATAACGCCTTCCCCGGATGCACCACACCGCACCGCCTTGTTTCCCCACCGTGACACAACGCTGGAGGCAACGCCTAGCCGCAGTCCTCTTCGTTTCATATCCTGTCATTTACGAGCAAGTTGCCCTCATTTTTGCTTCTCGTCGTCGACGGGGATAAACCGCAGCAAACACCTCTGGCCCAGCGGCCGCGACGAGATGAGCTGGTCCGACATGGCCATCGACTCGGCCGTCATTGACGTCTCAGGGAGTGTCGTGTAACGGGAGTAGATGTCCGCCAAAAGCGTCTTCATCTCCGCGAGTGCCAGACTACGTAAACGGATCACCGGTTAGTGGCCGACGTTCATCCGGAGGGACATAGGGGGTTGGGGTGGGGACGGGCATGAGTACTCACTGCTTTCCAACGCACCCCCTGCCTCCGTTGGCAAATGCAAACATAAGCCGCTTCCTCTCGGCATCGCCCGTCGGCTCCATCCACCTGTTCGGATCAAACACGTCCGCCTCGGGAAACACGCTGCCGTCGATGCGGTGGACGGAATAAGCCTGGCAACTGACGACGGCCCCCTCCGGAACAAAGTATCCATCGATCGTCCGCCCACCCCGGGGCACGTACCGCGGCAGGGACATGGGGATGGCGGGGAAGCACCGCAGGCCCTCCTGCACGACGGCGTCCAGGAAAGGCAGCCTGTCGAACGCCGCGGTACTCGCCGCCCCGGCGTTCTCTCTTAGCTCCCGCTGGAGCGCCTCTTGGAACCGCAGCGACCGCGGCTGCGAGAGCTCCCACATGAGGAAGCATAGGCCGTCGCCCGTCGTGTCAATACCCGCCGCCATGTGGTCGAGGCATTCGCCCGCCATGTCGAGCAGATCCAGGCCCTGCTGCCCGCCGCCCGATTTCTCGTGCAGCCGGCTGAGGAGGGTGAACGAAGCCGGGTCGGGCTTCATGCTGGACTCCATCACGAACGTGTCGGCGAGGGGCGTCTCACGGGGCTTGGCGAAGAGGTAGAGGATTCTGGAGAGGAGCTTGTGCAGCGCGGGGCTGTAGTGTTGGACGAGGCGGTCTGCGTGACGGAGCGCACGCGGGAGGATTAGCCCGATCGGTGGTCATGACCTCGGTGTCGGAAGGGACTATCTGCTACTCACTCTGCAGGCTGTCGTCGGCGGCGACCTGATGCATCATCTCCTCGTCCGCCTCGTTCTCGAGGCAGTTACTGCCGTACGGGTGGAACAGGTGGTGCGTGACGCAGTCGCAGGCGTACGAGTGAAGACTCATCTATAATACGACGGAAGAAACCACAGTCAACGGGCCCTGTCAAGTCTAGGTAGGATGTGTTTGTGACTGTTGCAGTTTTGACCTACAAAGATGTCGTGGCTCTTGCCCACGGACGCCGCGCATCGGTTGATGAACCTTTGAGACCTCTCCTGAATACCGCTAAGGGGCGCCGGCCGCAGGACGTTGCTGTTGGCATACCGGTCTGCGATGATCCTCTTTCGTTTCGCGTGCTGGCGTACATGGTAAGTCACTCATCTCTGCCTTTGCGTCGAGTCGCAGCCCAAAGGAAAAGGTGAAAGGGGGATGGGGGGGGGAGGCGTACATCTTCCTTGTTCAGCGTTGTAAACATGGTCCTGAAAAGGTGAGTAAGCGGGCGCCGGTCTCCATCGAGTTCAGTGTCTTCCATATGCACCTCCGTCCATAAACTTTGAACAAGTCATAAAACTCCGTCTTGTCGTAGCCGCTGCCGCCGGAGCAGTAAATCTCCTTAACGGCCTCGTAGGAGGCGAAGCAGACCTCGTCCGGCGCAACGCGGACGACCGGGCCATACCTCTGGTGCAGGCGGTGAATGTATTTCGTCCGGTTCGCGCGCAGCTCATGCCATTTCAGGGGAAGAGAGGTGAAGGCCGATATCCGCGGGCCGGGAAATTTCCACAACGGCGACGAGATGCAGCGGACGAGGTAGACCGCCAAGAGGCCGGCGAAGACGACTCCGACGAAGAAGGGCGAAAACACCAACATGTTACGATATCCTTCTCTGGGAAGAAGTCGAGGGAGACAACAGGGGTTCCAGAGATTGGGCGATCCGTCGAGTCGTCGTTGGCAACGCCGGGGCCTCTCTTATCAGCTCCGGATCCGGGGACGATAGCGCCTGCTTAGAGTCAAATCAGAGGGGTTCGATTCGTAAATGACCAAGCGCCGGCGCCGATAGGGGAGTCCGGAGGGGTTTTAGGTAATGGGAACCCGCCGCCAACCCTAACTGAGGGGGGTGAGGGGCACTTGTGATGTGAATGAGCACCGATTACCCCTCGCCCAGTGCTTGCTGCTGCTAGGCATGTGGGGGACAGGCAGAGCAGACCCGAGAAAAGCGAGATTGTGATGAATTCTGAATTCAACTCGCGAGCCTCTACGCCGTCCCAGGGCAACCGACATCTCCCAAACCAACGCCGTCTGCCTGTCAGTCTCTAACAACTCAACGCCCGTCCGAATCATACTAATACAGGGGGGGCGGAGATGTCACCCCCTCTTGCCCCCCGCGTCAAGACGAGGCTCCCCTCACAGCTCGTCCTGTCTCTTAGTACCCTGCGTCGCCTTGTCATTAGAACTGCCTCCGCCAAATAAGCCGCTCAATCAAGACATACCAGGAATCGACACCGTCCCCGCCGGAGGGTACTCCTTGCCATTGACTGTGACCTTGGGTGTGCAGGTGCACCACTGGTCCTCGGGCACGCCGCTGAGCGCCGAGGGGATGTGTGCGCCGCAGCCGCGCCAGGTTGCCTTTGCTGTTTAGGAAAAAGTTGGGTGTCAGTTGTCGTTGCCCGTCTTGGCGGTAATGAATGTCATGAGTTTGTCTTACAGCAAGTAGGACAGGTGACTCCGAAGCACATCTTGAAAGTAGGAAGGGGAGAGCGAGAGAGAGGGAGAGATAGCGTATGTGTAGTCGTGTGTAGGTGTGTGGTAGGAAACGCGAGTAAGTCGAACTGTTGGTGTACGATCAAAGAGATGAAGCGAAGCACTGATTGGGATGAGATTGAGGTTATGTCTTTTTTTTTTAAGGGGAAGGAGTAAAGCGGCTGTAGGGATTAAGTATTCGCGGTGCCCGCGATAGCTAGCATAAGCCTTCCGCATACTTCGGGTCGCCGACCTGCATTGAGTATCGCCGCGAACCATTGACCGCAAAAGTGGGACCTCGGTGCCCAACCTATGTACCTATCGCCGACCTCGCTCCTATTCCGGATCAGAGGGGGAACATGCTGTAGCAGCGGTAAGTCACCGAAAGCGGTAAACGACTGTCCTGGTAATCATTCACTGTCATTCTTAGAGAGTATGTATAACTACTTACTCGGCGGCCGCTTTCAATATACATCCTGACTGTATTTGGTCACTCCCGGCTGCCTGTCGTGGACCAGCTATGCACTCTTACTTGTCGTGAGCAGACATGCACCACCAACTTTCATAATTGATTAAGGAACTGAACCACCCGCTCAGCCAACCACTGCTGGGATTCCGGCCTTTTCACCGTGTGGCTTGCTCCGGGGATCAGGCCAGACAACTCATGGACTTTGGGGCTGATCTTCTTCCACGAGTCAACGAGAGCTTGCTTGTCGATCTTGTCTGGGACGAACTCGTCCTCGGCGGATTGCAGAGCCATGACGGGCTGCTGGAACCTGTTCCAGACCTCGGATACAAACGACTCGTCGAGGTCAGATGAGAAGTAGTCATCATCTCCACTTTGTATCGGGTCAGCAGTGCGGCACAAAGGCGAGTAGATGATAATTTTTACTTGCCCTTTGGCTGCCAGGGAGTGCCAGCGGTATGCCGTCATGGGTGTCTGGAAGAAAGAAGGTAACTGATCTCTGGGCATCGCCTCCCACTCTTTCCCCTCGTCGATCAACTTCTCTGCGTATTCCAGACTCTTCCTCAACCAATCAGGATCGACGGAGTCAGCGATGCTCTCTCGATCGGAAACAGGACCTTGGAGAATAAAGCCATCAACAGGGTCCTCCTTGTGCTTGGTATACTCCGCGCAGTCCTAGTCGAGTAAGCAAAATGACCCTCTATTTTCAGCTTTTGAGTAGCCTTTCATGCCTGGCATCCAGTTGAGTGGCCCATGAGAACAATCTTCTTCTTGCCGATGCCTCGTAGATGTCTTACGAGAGCTGATATATCCTCGACATCGTTCTTCAGACTCGAGTATCCGTAGCCCGAAAATGAGCTTCTCATCCGGATTTCAAAAACGGACCAGTCCTGTCCCGTGTTCTTCAGGTGCTTAGCAAGAGATTGGGTATACAAGACGGTATGTGGGCCATCGCCGAGGCCCCCTATGAAAAGTATGGCGTTCGAAGCTGCAGATGGACCGATCTCGTAGGCGCTGGCATGAGACGTCGGGGACTCGTAAAGGTGGACGGCGCAAGAGAATGGTGTAGAAGACATTTTCCTCTAGAGAATGAGTGAATGCAAAACTTTAGTAATTGTTGAGTTTAGTAACTTGGGTCGGGGAGAGTCTATGCGATGTGAATATCGTGATGCAGTCACTTCATAAACGACGGATGTGGATGTGGGTGGGATTGGGATTCCTCAGTTGACGTAAACGCAAGTGGGGGAACTCTTACTCAGTAGTGGGGGGGCAAGCTGCCAGCTGTGCTCGGTACTGACCTGCTATGTATCGTGGGCTTAGGAGCTTTCTTTTAGGCATCCTGGGTGCCAACGAGAACCCACTGGCAGAATGATTTGTCAGTGGGATTTGATGCCGGGCCACTGGAAAGGAAGCCATCCGATTGGTTTAGCCGCTAAAGTTAGGAACGTCTCTGAGGACGTGTTTCTGACCTCAACCCAACAAAGTTGCTCTCTCTCTGATTAATGCCCTTGCAACTGAGTAACGAACGACGCGGCATCTTTTTCAGCTACACTTAATATCGCTGCACCAATCGTTATCTTTCATAGAGACGCCAGTTGCCCCCCCCCCCCGTCACAAAACTTCTGCTGGTCAACACCTGCGGATCCCTTCGGGACTGGCACGAACAGAGGGCTATCTCACAATGGCGACCAGTTCGGCCAACGCAAACCCAGCGCGGAATGAGTTCTTCCAACAGGTCTGTGTTCCTCAACCAGCCGTGAACACTTACTGAATTTTTTGCTAGTTGAAACCATGCTGTGTCTCCATCAGCCAGTTAGCGATTAGGCAACAAGGCGAAGCCTCCAAAAGGCTCACTGGCTTGACCGAGGAATTGCTCAGTATCCTCAACGATCAAGTCAACCGAGATGCCACAGTGTTTGACGAGAAGCTTGCCGACTACGTATTCTTTCCGCTCTCCCATGTATTCCGTAGCCACGACCAGTACCCCAAGCCTCTCATCGAAATCGCAATCAAGTGTCTCACCATAGTCATCGTTCACGGCTGGAAGTCGAACATCTCGCCTCAGATCTTGCAACAGCTCCTCATCTTACTCACTTTCATCGTTGGCGGAGTACCTGGAGGAGAAGAGGCACACGATCTGCCCGAGGAAACCGAACTCGAGTCACTGAGGGCGTTGACAGCCCTCATCGCCGTGGCTGGAACTTCAACCAAGGCAGCAGCGGCGCTGACTGAAGAAAAGCTGATTCCGACTCTGGGACACACCATTACGGTACTTTTGGAGTGTGTTGCGGACGGCAGGACACCGGAGATCCAGCTAGAAGCCTTACGAACACTCGCCTGTTTTTACACGGGCATCAAGGATCAAGCCGCACTCGCTTCTTTCCTCCCGGGTACTGTGTCGTCTCTGACGAAGCTCCTTGCCAAGCCCCCGAGAGAGAAGAATAGGGTACTCGTTAGTTCCTTACATTCTTTGAAACTGGTTCTTGTGCAAGTTCTCGGCGATGTCAGAACTCGAAGCATTACTGCGAGGCCGAACACCGAAGCCTCTTCCGATGCCGACAAGGATGCCATTCTGAGCCCGGCATGGCTCACCGCCACCAAGGCACAGATCAAGCTGGCCTTGGCAACTGTACTGAAGCTCCGAACGCATGGTTCGAAAGATGTACGCGAAGCTTTGCTGACGCTATGTCTGGGGCTCCTCGACGAATGCCACATCTCGCTGGAAAACTGCTCTTCTGTCCTCGTAGAGACGGCCATGGTTCTGTCACCAACCGGCCAGACTTCGTCGATTGCAGTAACGAGCTTGCACGACTTGGCAATCATCTACTCCGAGCTCGGCGAAACCGTCAAAGTCACATGCTACAACTGGATAACCAGCTTGCCCAGGATCATGCAGTCCGCCGACGAAGGCAAAAAACAGACGGCCGTCCAGAATTTGATGAGGGGCATGTCCCTTGTGGGCAACCTCCAGTTGGACTCGTCACTCTTGGACGAGTCCATAGCAGCAGCGCTGAGGGACAGCGTCACGTCTTTAGTGACTCGAGTCACGCCGGGGAAAGTTTCGGACCAATCGTCGACAGATGTCTCATGGTATAGCCAAGATGTTATGCTGGCTGGCGAAACGTCGAGACAATACCGACACGTGTTGCTGGGCCAAGAGAGTCAGGTAGGTACAAGGCTGGCTATGCTCGACTTGCTTTCCAACGTAGGCCCAGCTTCACAACAAACCAAACTTGCTGCCGAGATGTTGGATTTTGCCAGAGATTCGACCGGAGAGATGCAAACATCCTCCTTCTGGTTGAGCTTCGAACTTCTCAAGGCCGCATTGTCTCGTTCCAGCGATCTAGAGGACCTTCTGGATTTCTCCTCGCTGGGCCCTGGTGGGGACGTTGCCGACTCGGTCTTCCAGGAGCTATACTCGTTTGCCGTGGTACTTCTTGACTCTTACTCGGAGCTGTCCGAGATCGACTGGAGGCTGGAGGCTACGGCACTCGAGGTCGCCTCATTTGCCGCCTCTCGATCCGGCGAAGCATTCAGACCGGAACTCATCGATGTGTTGTATCCGATTACGACCTTTTTGGGCTCTTCAAACCTACAACTGAGGGAGCATGCCATTACAACTCTGAATGTCCTGGCTGCTTCCTGCGGGTACACGAGTGTCTCCGAACTGATTATCGAGAACGTCGACTACATGATCAACTCCATCTCACTGCGCCTCAATACCTTTGACATATCTCCAGCATCCACGAAGGTGTTGATCATGATGACTCGGCTGACGGGACCGCGTCTGCTTCCTTATCTGGATGATGTCGTGGCTTCAGTGTTTGCGGCCCTGGACAACTATCACGGTTATCCCATGTTTGTGGAGAGTCTCTTCGCGGTTTTAAAGGAAATCGTGAGCCAGGGTGCCAAGTCCGACAAACTTCTTCTGGAAGGCCGACAGAACGGACCTGAGAGTCACAGAAAAGTAGCGAGCGGCTCGGTGGCAGTCGAAGACATTGTACGGCTATTGGAGAGGCGTCGGGAGAGAGAGGCTGCAGTCTCGGCTGCCGATGCCAATCTCGAAGATGCCGGCGGTCACCCGCAAATTCCCTGGGGACCCGGCAAAGGGAAGGCCAAAGCGGATCTTGAGGACGACGAAGGTGCAGCCGGCAACGAAGTCGACAAGGAGAGGCCACCCAAGACACCGACGTATAGTCTCCTGGAAAGGATCACGGGCCTGACGCAACATTATCTCACGTCGCCAAGCCCTACGCTACGGAAGTCCCTGCTCGACCTGCTGGCGACCGTTTCTCCAGCGCTTTCAGGGGACGAGGACTCATTCCTGCCTTTGATTAATGCTGTTTGGCCGGTTGTCGTCAACAGGCTGTATGACGAGGAGGCCTTTGTCGCAATTTCAGCATGCGACGCTCTCTCCGCCCTTTGCGCCACAGCTGGCGACTTCTTGAGCTCCAGAATCAAGACTGAATGGTGGGATGGACTTGGCAAGTGGTGTCGCACAAAAAAGCTGGAGGCCGATCGCTCTCAGGGCCGGAGTAGAACGCGTCAGGAAAGCAGCAAGGCAGGGCGGGCAAAAGCATCTACGAGTCAGGAAATCGTTATTCCTATTCGGTCGGGGGGCGACCTACTTGGTCGCCAATCTGCAGAAATGTCTAACAGCTCGTCCCCCGGCGGCCTGGGAAGGTTCGCTCAAGCAGCCCAAGTATGGGAGGCCGTGACTCGTCTACTGGTCGCCATCGTTTCTCATGTTCGACTCGAGTCCGAGGTATTTAACGAGTTTCTGGAGCTCTTGACCGAGGTCATCATTCAGAACGCTGAGGCACGCCAGGCGTTGGAGGCAGTCAATGCCGATGCAGTCTGGCTGGTCCTGTATCAACGGGGACGCGTTAAGCCTATGAAGACACCCAAACTAGAGGGCTACAATTTCCCGCCAATGACCGGACTAAGCTGAGCTGAGCCAGATCCATCCGACCGGACTGGCTACGACATCGCGCTGGATAGACGCCTACTGGGTTGGTTTTTCTGAAAAACCAGAGCTGTTGGACCACATGGATCAGAACTCACCATTGGGAGCCAGCCGATAGCTTGGGAGAAGCTAGAACCGCGCTAGAATCCAACACAGCGTCTGAGCCGGCGCCACAATGCCACCCATGCGTGAGAGAGGATCCTACATGGGAAGGTCCCTTTGGTTGCCAGGCGCTAGACGATCCACGATGCCCGGTTAATTAACGTGGAAAGGGCCATGCTTGTCAGCTGACGCGGGGTTGTGCAGCACTTTCAGTCTTGTCGGCGAACCCGGGCCTCTACGATGACAGGGGATAGCTGATAGCAACACAATCATCCAATATCTATGATAAGGGGATAGCGAACGTAAAAAGGGCTAGTTTATCGCGGAATATGGCAACCGCCCATAAATCCCGTTCTTGGTGCCAAACGTCTCGAAGAAGTACAGAAACCAAGTGCTTCATCGGTCGACCCTGTTTCAGAATGATGAAGTGGTGGGCAGTGTGGCTCGAGGGGTATCTATCTGTATCTTGAGCATGTTTGCAGACTGCGAAGTGGGAGCAGCCCCCTAATACCCCCAGATCCGCACGAGTAGTTGCGTTATGCACCAAGGCGACGAGTTGCTAGCATTGCTATTTGATGGGAATGCAAATAGGCAATAAATGGGGGTTCTTGAAGGCCAAGGGGGCTAGGGAACGACAAGAGATCCGTTATAGTGCTTGGACCCAATGTCTGGCCAATCATCGTCGCACATCTGGGCGCGGCCAAGGCTTGATTTCTCTCGGCGCCCAGAGACTTAGGGATCTCGATTGCAACTTTAATACTTTAATACAACAGGCAGTTGGACGAACTCAAGGACCACGACACAGAACGCAGGTATTGCGCGTAATCAACCCGATGTTCAAATTGCGGCGGGACTCGAGCGACATCACTTGACGTGTTGACCTGAGTCAAGTCGTGGGTGGCACTATCGTCTTTCGCGTCAGGGGACGACGGTACCCTTCACCCGCCGTCCAATCATGGGGCCGCTGACGACAAATTGCTGATTCTGTGTCGAGCGGCCTTCTAGAACGAATGGAAGCTAACGAAAGAATGCGGCAATTGTTTGTCTGATACGGGGTGTGGCGGCGGCGGCGTCGTGGTCGTCCAACTTTCTACCCGGCGCCTCTGGCGGCGTACGGAGATCGCGTGCTCGGGCGTTATCATCAGAGAAGGAATGCCATCCAACGCCCGTTCGGAGTTGTACCCGTATGCAGACTAGAGGCCGAACGATTGAGCATGCCGTCGTTCTTGTGATTTTCTTCAACAGCAAAACCCCATTTGTTGACGCGAACTGGCTCGAATCATTTGTTCTCCGGAGGCGTCGAGAGTCACAAAACTTCGAGCCGACACAAGACGCAAAACAAAGTAGGATAAGAAGCCTATACGACAAGGACGCGACTCCCAGGTGGCAATCCCTTCGCATTGGGACAGGATTCAGTTGTACGGATACCTTCTTCCTCTTTACCTTCCTTATCAGCATCGCTACAAGCCCACATAGGCCGGCTTATCATCGTCGCAGGGGCACGGAGCAAGGGGTGGCCGGTCTAGATGACAGACCCCAGAGACTCGCCGAGAAAAGCCAAGATATCAAACTCTCCCCAGCCAATCATCGACCCCGTTCCAACGACTTACCACCACCATCTCCAGGCGGGATGTTGACCAAGCTTTGCCCGAGAACCGAGCTAAGGCAAAGACACCACCTTGATTGAGCAATGGGCACGCTGTGCCGGGTGACACTAGTGTTACCACCTCGAACTGGCTCCAATCTGCTTCGGCTCTCGCCCCTTAGGGGTGGACCGTCTTATCGTCGGTGAAAGCTTGTCTCGTCGACCTTTGCCCGAGGACTCAAGGGTCTAGGCCACACGAACGGTCCACTACCCCTGCGAAAGACCAGACTAACATGGCGGCGTGCCCGGGGAGTGGCATGTCGGAGTCCTACCCCGTGGCACTGGAACACCATGTATGAGCAGGCAACATGGGGGGTCAAGTGAAGGAAGGTTGCGCCGCACCAGACGGACCAAATACTGTCTTCCACTCATGGCCCACCGGCCGTCGACTTCTGAGTCCTACTCTAGGTACCCTGCCCGACGCGCATATATATATGTACACATGTGTATGTATATATATCAGGGGTCTCTTGGCACTTCTTCTTGGAAGGTTCGACCAGTTCCCTGTCCTTCCACCGGCTCGTCCGTCTTTGCCTCATCAACCATTTCGAGGTGCACTTGGGTCTGTCTACCAAGATGTCTTCCCAACCCGCCGTCGTCGACGACGAGAAGAATTCCGCCAAGGAGCCCGCTGTGAACAGCCGTCACGGTAGCTATGAGGGTTCCCGCGATGAGGAGACTGGTGTTGTCGCCAAGGGCCAGCCCCTTCAACGAAACCTCCAGAACCGACACATGCAGATGATTGCCATCGGTATACCTCGTCTCGCACCCAGAGGCTCCAGTGTAGTTCGCTGACTTTCATCAAACAGGTGGAGCCATTGGTGCTGGTCTATTTGTCGGATCCGGCGGTGCTCTCCGAAGCGGTGGCCCGGCTGCTCTTGTACGGCTCTCTCCTCCCCCTCCCCCCTTCTGTCCATCCCGGGTTGGATTGATTCCTGATACTGATTATGAGTCCAAAAGGTCATTGGTTACATGATTGTCGGGATCATGCTGATGTTTACTACCCAAGCTCTTGCCGAGATGGCTGTCCTGTATCCCGTCAACGGTGCCTTCTATACCTACGTTTGCCGATTCGTCGACCCCTCTTGGTGAGACTTCCCACACAGCACACACACACAGCACACACACAAACACACACACACATACACACACACACCACGAACCTCTCTGCTAACAAGTGTCAGGGGCTTCGCCATGGGGTGGGATTACGCCATCGCTTGGCTGACCGTCCTCCCCTTCGAGCTCGTCGCCGCCAGTATCACCATTAAGTTCTGGCGCGACGACCTCAACATGGGCATCTGGGTCGCCATCTTCCTCATCATCCTCGCCATCATCCAGATCTTTGGCGTCCGCGGCTACGGCGAGGTCGAGTTCGTCCTCAGCATCATCAAGATCGCCGCCTGCACGGGCTTCATCATTCTCGGCATCGTCATCAACTGCGGCGGCGTCGGCGACAAGGGCTACCTCGGCGCCAAGTATTGGCATGACCCGGGCGCCTTCCAGAACGGATTCAACGGCTTTGCCGGCGTCTTCGTCGTCGCGGCCTTTGCATTTGGCGGGACGGAGCTCGTCGGCCTCGCCGCCGCCGAGTCGGCCAACCCGCGCAAGGCCATCCCCATGGCCAGCAAGCAGGTGTTTTGGCGCATTGCCTTCTTCTACACTGTCAACCTCTTCATCCTCGGCCTCATCGTCCCCTCGAACGACCCCCGCCTCATGGGCTCCTCGGGCGCCAACACAAAGGCCTCGCCCTTCGTCCTCGCCATCCAGGACGCCGGCATCAACGTCTTGCCCTCCATCTTCAACGCCGTCATCACCATCGCCGTCATCTCCGTCGCCAACAGCTGCACCTTCGGCTCCACCCGCACCATGCAGGCCATGGCCGAGCGTGGCATGGCCCCGCGCTTCCTCGCCTACGTCGACAAGCACGGTCGTCCCATCTGGTGCGTCCTGATCCAGATCGCCTTTGGTCTGCTCGCCTTCATCGGCGAGTCTGCCGACAGCAGCACCGTCTTCGGCTGGCTGCTGGCCCTCTCCGGCCTCTCCTACTTCTTCGTTTGGGGCTCCATCTGCCTTTCGCACATCCGCATGCGCATGGCGTGGAAGGTGCAGGGCTACACCCTCGAGCAGATCCCCTACAAGGTGCCCCTGGGCATCTGGGGCAGCGTCATCGGCCTGTTCCTGAACGTCATCTGCCTCATCGCCACCTTTTACAACGCCCTCTACGTAAGTCTTCCACTCTCCAACCGACTGCGCCTTACCTTCCCAGCAACGGGCAGTCCTCGGCCGTGCATGTGACGAGAAGAGACATCATGTCGCTAACAGACACTGTTCAGCCCTCCCCCGACGCACAGCCCGAAGCCGAGGCTTTCTTCACGGCTTACCTCGCCGCCCCCATCGTCATCTTCCTCTACCTCCTCTGGAAGGTCATCTCCCGCGACTGGCGTCTGTACGTGCCCCTCCGTGAGATCGATCTCAAGTCGGGCGTCGTCCTGGCCGACCCCAGCGACGAACCCTTGCCCGAGAAGACCTGGGCCAACCTGCCTCGCCGCATGGCTCGCGCCCTGTTTTAGGCGGCGGCAGAAAGTCACCATCCCGTTTGTGTCCAGCTCTCCATCGTAGCTTTGAATGATGTTTCGCCTCGTTCCTTCTCTCTAAGCGTGCGGGATGTGGAAGAGAGGCAGATCAGGGAGTGGGACACAACCATAGTAAGATATGTAGAAAAAGCGAATCATCATACTGCAGAGATATACCAATGTTGCTGTGTCCGTCAGCTGCCTACATTCAAGACATCATAGAAGCGAACATCCAAAATAACCCAGCAAGAGCGTTCCGATCATTCTTGGTGCCCTGCATGGACCGCTGAACTAAAAAGAGCCTGTGGTTGAATTCGCACTTGGACACGACACTTCTGCACTGCAGGTTTGACCACTTTGGATTCGACCGTGTCTACAAAAAGCATATGTACAAAAAGTGTTCTATCGAAAAGGACGTCGACTCGGCACGGCGCCGCTTGCGCACAAAACATTTGACGATTTCTACGCTCGCTTGCCCAATGTATACATTCAATTCTAACCTAAGCCGCCTCGACTGAATGCGGCTCATCACCAGGTATTGGTCGTGGCTAGCAAGTTGGTTTATCTGCTAGTCCGCTGCTCGCCGGCCTCTGCCGCAAGGTCTCGCTCCACCATCTCGATGGAGCCCAAACTAGGGAACCGCTTCGAGAAGTCCTGGACGTAGTCGTCTTTCTCCTTGGCCGACATCTCTAACACCGGTCGTCCGGGAAGTCCAACGCCGACAAGGTGCTCCGAGGACGAGTAAGCGGAAGCTTGTGTTTGCTTCGGCGGCGAACCCGGTCGACCGCCGGTCGGCAGGCTGTTGAGGTGCATCGGCTTTCGGGGCGCCACTGGTCGGGGGCCGGGTGTAGATCGCCCCGCTGTCGGCAAGGGCTCGCTTGCCGACGGCCGCACCTTATTGACCAGCACATCCTGCGAACTGGATGGCGTCATTGGCCGAGGCTTGACGCCGCCGACTGGCTTCCTAGGAATGTCGGGAAGTTGCTTGTCCAGTCGGCTTGGGCCGGGACCCGCGTCTGTGTAGACACCGTATCCTTGCGCAGTGCGCGGGACCTGGGCCGAAGACTTCTGTCCCTCGCTCAACAGGTTTTGCACCCTGTTTTGGATGCTGACAGCCCGAGACACTCCACCAATGCTCTTCGGCAGAGGAGCAGCGCCGCCGGGGCCAGAATCTTGGTTGGAGAACCGTTGGCGGTATTCTGCAGCAGCGGCCTCGACCCGCCGCTCTTCCTCCTCTAAGCGGAGGCGTTCGAGTTCCCGTCTCATTGCGGGTGTGTCTTCGATCTCCTCATGTCCCTTACCATCATCAGTGCGGCCATCGGTGGCTTCCGATCCCTCAATGGGAGTCAACGAGCTGCGGTCCAGCTGCTTGAGCGGCGACGGAGTCCGACCAGGCGGTGGTGCTTGGTTTCCCTCGAACCGCTTAAAGGCATCACCAAACTTCCCGGCAAATATGTTCTTCGTACCAGAGAGCGAGCCCAGGCTTCCACGTTTGCCGTGTTTCGAATGCCAGTCTCTCTTCTTCGAATCCGACTCCTCCATGCTGCGTAAGAACTCAACATTGGATTCAATGTGGGCTTCCTCCTCGGGTTCCGCCATTGCAGGTGATGGTACCCTGTCGGGAAACTTCGGAGACATGAGACTGGGGGAAGGAAGAGGCCTCGAAGAGCTCTCTTTCTCGCGCAGAAAGTCAAGGTTGGACTCGAGATGGGTGCTGACGGGCCTTGGACGACCGTCAATGGATCTTCTCGACTGGGTGCTTGAATCGAGAAGCTCCAAGCTTGGTCGCCCACCTTCCAGTGACGGGCGCGACGATGAAGGATGCCGGACATGGGTCGGGCGTAGCTGGTAGGAAGGGTTACGAGGGAGCGGGCCCTCTTCTCCGCCTGGGCGAGACAGCACAGTCTGGTCTTGCTGGCGGGGAAGGCTGGTCGACCGGTGATGATCCGACGTAGGGACTCGCCATACTGGCACTGGCTGTGAAGGCGGTTGTTCTGGCGGCGGAGAAGTCGTCATTGTGCCGGTCGATACGTATCTAGATGGCTGAGGTTGAGGCTGGTGCTGCGCCTGACTTTGAGATGAGATCGCTTGCAACTCGGGGTTCTTGTTGATGATGGCGTGTGCTCTGCTCATCTCGGTAGGCTTCGGAGGCGCAGATGCCGTCTTGGTCAGACCCCCGGAGGCTGGAGGAGATTTGATCGTCGGTGGTGTATAAGAAGCAGAGACTGCCGGGGCAACGGTTCTGGGCCGCACCGGCTCCGGGTTCTTCGGCGGGGACTGGGACACTGGATACATCTGGTGCACAGGTTTGTCGGCCGGGTGCTGAACCGAGGCCTTCTGCTGCTGCGTAGCAGGAGCATGCGAGTCAAAGTTGAATTTGGACCCTTGCTCGTGAAGAATGGAAAACTGGTCCAAAGGTGGGAAGCGAGACGCAAATTCGTCAACATCTCCCGCCGCAACCGCCGATGGAGCAGCTGCGGCCGGTGCATCCAGAGCCGCGAAAGGATCTCCGTCAGTCACCCGCATGGGAGACGGGCCGGGTTGAGCAACTTGCTGCTGGGGTTGTTGACTAGCGGCCGGCAATCTTCCTCTCCTCATGGGAACGATGTCAGGAATGGCCTGCTCCTGTTGCGGAGGAGGGGAGAAAACGGCGCCGACCACCGGCTTGGACGGGGCCTTGTCGGTCACCGAAGACCGGCTCTGTGGCTCTGCGCGTTGTTTTCCGGCATATATCTGATTACGTCTCAGCCAAGCCCCGCAGAAGCAACGTTGGGGAGAACCTACATCCTGAATAGGGACATCACGCCCCTGCATGGCACATCCTTCGCGAAGAACCTGGTAAATGTTTGGCCGGGCCTGTGGATTCTCACGCAGCATTGATGCTTTATTCACATTAGCGACCAAGGTACAAACCAGGTCTATCTAGACAAACTTACCAATGAGTTTTTTCAGCCGATCTGAGAACACAGGATAACTGGGGTATTTGAAGCTCGCATTAAGGATAGCCAATTGCCCCTGGTCCTCAAACGGCGTCGTGTAGTAACATAACTTGTACAGCAGAACGCCCAAAGCCCAGATGTCGGACTTCTCATCGATGGGCAGCTTCCGATAGACATCAATCATCTCCGGACTTCGATACTGCATAGTGGTGTGCTTTTGCACGTCCTCGTCGACGAGCCTACACTCGACGACCGTCTGTGGTGCGGGTTTGGGCGTCGCAGCAGATCCGAAATCGCAGAGTTTGAATCGCTTCTGGGAACCGTGACTGAGGATCAAGACGTTTTCGACTTTCAGGTCGCGGTGAAGCAGTGGTGGCTTAAGGTAGTGCATGCAAGCGACTCCCTCCGCTATGTCGGTGAAGATGTGGAGGATTTCGGGTTCGGTCAGGCGGTGCTGGAGGCGCGTGTTCATAAAGTCGATTAGGCCGCCCCCATTGCAGTATTCCATGAGCAAGAAGACCTCGTAGCCTCCTCCTCGCATCTCAGATGCATGGGAATCGATGTATGTAACGATTGGACGATGGCCCTTCAGCCGCTTCATGGTCTCGACCTCGGTCCGCATGCTTCGCAGAGCATCCTTATCAGGCACAGCCACCCTCTTGAGGACAGCCATATCCGTACCGTCGACGGCTTTCGGGAGCTTTACCAGGTAGACATGGGCGAAGCCTCCCTCGGACAGGTATTTCTGGATCACCACCCTGTGACCACCAACTTGGATCTTTGTGCCTGGTGCGAAGGTGCCAGCTGGCGCCGTGGCCACAGGGGCAGGCATTGGAGCGCCATAGGTGGCAGGATGAGCAGCTCGTGGAGCCGCAGCGGGCATGTGGTGACCGTAAGAAGCCATGTTGACTGTGTTCGTTCGAAAACGTATCGTCGGTAGGAGGAGTCGTGTCGCCGCCCGAGGCAGCGAGACTTGGCAGGCGGAGGATCAGCGGGAAGGTTGAGGTCGGTGAGAGGATGGACGAGCAAAAAGATTGGGGGGGGAGGGGGGTTAAAGGAGAGGGTCAGTGACGTTGACGAGCGTTGACGACCCGGGCAGCACAATCAAGCCATTCTTCGGGTGTCGATGGTGTCTACTGGTGTCTTTGATGAGTTGGTTCTAGGTTGCCATGAAGCTGGACCCGGCCTTGGACACGCGTGGTTCGCAGGTAATAGGTAGGTACGGAGCGCCCATCAGCCGCTATTAGTGGTGGAGCGCGCTGGCATAAGGCCTTTGGGGAGCTAACCAAGACCCTGTTCCATGTTTCGCAATGCAGTCGGGCAAGTGTCGGGTAAATGCGCCGCTAGATATGTCATTGGTTGTGCCTTTGCTGCAGGCGGGTCCTGCCAGTCGGCACCAAGTGTGAATCTCATCTAACCCCGTAAGCCGTCCCAGATCCAGATTCGCGTGGTGGGGTATTCACTCTGTCCCTTCAGCTCGAGAAGTTCTTACGTAGGTGGTTGCTGCTTCTTATCGATATGTGATAACGATAAGAAACATTGAGAGGCGCCGATAATTTTTTTATTTTCCATTGCCCAACGCTGGGGGTAGACGTTCGAGCCTCTTCGCTGCAGAGCTGCAACTTTTTTGTTTTCCGATCCTGCACGCTAGAAACGAAAGGAGTAAAACCTACACACTTCCAAACAGACGACGACGAAACGATTCAAAATGGTAGCTAAGAGAAAGAGAGTGGAAGTCGCGGAGGCGACGCCTACGACCAAAACGGCGCCTGCGAAAAAGGCCAAGGCGACTTCCAACGGCTCGGCTTCGAAAGAAACGACCTTGAGCACGGCGCCGACCGAAGAGTTGACAATCCAGATTGTAACCGGCTCTTATGACCGAGTACTTCACGGTATCAATGCTACGATAAAGCCAGAGGGCAAGGTCGACTTCGCCGACACGTTTCTTTTCTCTGCGCACACTTCGGCAATCCGTTGCATCGCCCTGTCGCCTCTCTCAGCCCCGGTTCCAGGCCAGGGCCAGAAGGTTCTGTTGGCATCCGGCAGCACAGACGAGCGCATCAACCTCTACAACCTTTCGGCGCATCCCCCGAGCCGTAAGAACCAGGAGCTGCTGTCCGCTGTCTCTGCCCGACCGATCCTCGAGAACCCCAAGAACCGTGAGGTCGGAACGTTACTCCACCACTCCTCGAGCATCACCAAGTTAGCCTTCCCCACGCGCTCAAAGCTGCTTTCCTCGAGCGAGGACTCCACCATCGCCGTTGCAAGAACGAGAGACTGGTCCGTCCTGTCGACGATCAAAGCGCCGATAGCCCAGCCCTCCGGCAGACCCAGCGGTGATACGGCGCCGTTTGGCGGTACGCCGTCCGGTGTCAATGACTTCGCCATCCACCCTAGCATGAAGTTGATGATCAGCGTCAGCAAGGGCGAACGGTGTATGCGGCTGTGGAACCTCGTCACCGGCAAGAAGGCTGGTGTCCTGAACTTCAGCCGCAGCATGTTGCAAGAGGTCGGCGAGGGCCGGGTCTCGACGGGCGAAGGCCGGCGGGTAGTGTGGGGAAAGGCGGACGGCGAGGACGAGTTCGCGGTCGGGTTCGACCGCGACGTCATTGCTTTCGGCATGGACAGTGTCCCCAAGTGCCGCATCATGTCCGACACGCGGACCAAGATTCACGATTTGTCCTATGTCACCATTGACGGCGAAACCGAGTCGAGTTTGTTGACCGTCTCCACCGAGGACGGACGGATCTTGCTCTTTTCTACGGCATCGGACGACCTGCAAAAACCCGACTCGGAAGACAAGACACTGTCGAGTGCCAGGTTGGTTGCCCAGATCGGTGGCAAGGAGGACGGCGTGTCTGGCCGCATCAAGGACACGGCTTTTGTGCAGGTCAAGGAGAACGACTCAACGACACTGTTCGTCATCGCCGGCAGCAGTGATGGTAAGGTGCGATTATGGAGGGTCAGCGCGGAGGAGCTCAAGACCAGCAAGGGCAAGGGCAAGGGCAAGGGCAAGACCGAGGCGAAGCAAGCTGGTAAGCTGCTGGGGACCTACAATACGAATAACCGTATAACCTGCGTGGCGGCATTCGCCATGATACCCCGGCCGGAAGGGGTGGAGAGCGAGGACGAGGAAGCCGAGGATTCAGACGAAGACGACGAAGACGACGAGGAGTAACTCCAGAGGCGATTGTACACATAACAAAAGATAATTCGAGATGACCAGTTCGTTTGCTGTATCCGTACCTGCGCCCACTTCGGCCGGGAGACGGAGATGGAATAATGGAGTTCCGCCCCACTACGTAGTCCAAACGGAGGATCGGTCCCGGCTTACCGTCGCCCGATGTTGCCCTCTCGGGCTGGCTCGTGCTGGCTCGCGCAGAGAAAGTCCCGCTGATCGGCACGTCGAGCGTGTCTCGTGTTGGTCTACAGATTACATGCTTATCCCAATTCTGTCTTTTGCGCACATGCAAGTTGCATTGCCATTTGGGTACGTCGTTAGTCTCATGGGTTGAAGGTTGGGGGTCCGAAAAGCCTCGTCTGTAGCCTAGCTTCAAAGACAGCAGGGCAGCAGCTGGATGGTTGGGAACTTGAGATTGGAGTGGAATCGCAGCCAAGGGAGAGGGACGAAGGGACATAATCCCGCAAGACACGCACGCAGGTGCGGCAGGACTTCTGGCTGAGCTTGGATGAAAGGCGTCGTCTAGTGTACGATAGCTAGCTCTCATACGTGCCCCCGATGCCCCCGTCCTTCTGTGTGTCTCCCTTAAACGTAGGTGGTAAGTGAGACTCGGCACGACATTGGACCCCGACAGAACGCAAGGCCATCGCCGTCCTCCTGCTGGCCCTCTCTTTCTCTTTTTAGTGCTGCTACACCTGACTAGTGCTGGGGCCCGGATTCAGTCCAAATTCTTCTTTCCCTCGCATTTCACACCTCCACTCGGTTTCCCAAACGGTTTGGTCAGGGAATATGGCTGAAAACGCGGACTTTTCGGTTTCTGGAGCACCACTACGGACCTTATATCAGATGCTGAGTCAATGCAAACCGTAGCCTTCATGGGTCCCGGGCTGTGTTCCAAGGGCACACGCCAGAACCCTCCGGTTCTCGCGCCGTCGCAGTCGCAGTCAGGGGACGGCTCGTCGGGAGGTTGGGAGCGGCTCGCACGGCGGAGCAGGCTGCGAAGGGTGGTGCGGTAGAGCAGTCAAACGAACGGAGAGTTGAACCGGGGGCTAGCAGATTGTGGGGTAGCGGCGAATCAGCAGGCCAAGAATGTCATTTCAGGACCCGAATCTGGCGGGCAGCCAGTCATGTGGCTCCACCCAATGCTATTGCATGCAGTTGGGGCTTGGCGCCAGTGTCTCCTCCATAGGTACCCCTAACTTCGACTCATGTGCCCTTTCTGGCCTGTGCTCGGCGAGTGGTGGTGCTACTATCTTTACAAACGCCCTGCCCTTAACGAGAGCCAAAATGCAGAAATTTGGAAAAGGCCACAGTCAATTGGTCGGTCTGGTCCGGTCGGCAACGGGGAGAGAATCCTTACCTTGCCGGGCCACTCGACGACGGCAAGTACAACGCATGCGCATATATAGTTGAGGCGAGAGCAATGCGAGTGGCACATCTTCTCTGATGCAAGCGACGGATGCATTAAAGAAGGAGACGGTACCTGTACTCTGTACGCAGATAGGATTGGCAGCGCAGGTGGGGAAACCTACAAGCATGGGCAAGTATCAAGTCACCATAATGTATACAGCCGGCCATTCCGTACTTGTGAGGTACCTGAGGATTGACAAAACGTGCAAAGTTCAGACATGTGAATATTTGTAAATTTCCCATCCCTTCCAACCCGAGATCCCTTCTCCCTCTCCTCTCGCTTTCTCACCTTTTCTTCTTTTGCCTCTCGGTCCCGTCTGCCACATCTCTATTCTCGGGGATAGGAGCCACCCGTCTTACTTGCGCCCGATTCTGCTGGCGTTACTGGTTCTCACCCCTCAAGCCACACAACGCAGAGACCACACCACCACCACGCCAACATCCCCCTCTTCTCGTCCGTCGCCCGCATCTGTTTTAACGTCGTGTCTCGTCGGCAAGCAAGACGCGCCAGCTGCACGTACCGCACTCCGACATACGCACGCGCACTCGCACGCACACACGGCCTTTACAGACCAGACCAGGCCACTCATGCTGACTTGGCTGCCACGAACACCAGCAAGCCACGGCGAACCGACCTCTGAGGGATGATGCCGACGCCTCCTACTCCTTCATTCCCGTCGCCTAAACTCATTTTCATTTTCGTCACATTGCTACCAGGTGGCCTTGATTGGTTCCTTTTGCATATTGGTCTTGCCTCCTCTTGATCTCCTCTTCTCGTCCCTCCGCTCTTCCCACCGCCCACGAGAACCTTGCCAGGGGTCCTCCGAGCTCGACCTTTCATGCTCCATAGCCAGCTCGTCGTATCTCCCAACAATTTTTAAACTCTGGATCATACCTTATAGTCTCTACACAGCTCCAGCGCGTAAGGCCAATTCCACCCTCCTTCTACTCCGCCGTTCGTCCCAATTGTTCGCCCATCTCTAGCTTGAGGCTGTTCAGCAGCCCACGTGAGCCGAGACACTTGCCCCCTCGTCTGAACTTGCCTGTGACGACCACAAATCCTTTCACGAAGACGCTTGCGGGGACCGTCGACCCTTTTACATAAACGCTCGACGTTGGCGGTCATCTCGTACGCGCTCTGTCCGTCTCCGACATCTCTGATGTGGGAACAACGCTCCCCCATTTCCCACCTGCACGCCCGCTCGCCAGCTGTATTCTAACGCTTCTGTCCAGTAGCTCTCCCACCAATTTCTACTTATTCACCCACGGAATCGACTCAAATCGGGCATCATGTCTGAGGAAGGTCCTCGTCTCATACGACCCATCCCCCGTCGACCATTCGACTTTGACCGCACGAACCCAACCCCTCCAGAAGACGACTCCTCACCTAGCCCCAACCCCGAGATCGATCTGTCTAAACTATACAATGGCCCCGCACCGTCTTCGGAATCCGGCTCCGGCTCCATACCACGCGCACAGTCTGTGTTGAACTTAACCGGCTCGACGCTCTTTGGCATATACTCCCCAACGTCGTACGGCAAGGATCGCTGCTACAATGACCGGGATGAGCCGGAAACCCCTTGGGGAACAGGGGCTCAGACGCCAATCAAGCGGGCGAGTGTCGATGATACTACGTTCGAGCTCATGAAGGATCGCTCGAACACGATGCGCCGGCAGTCGTCGTACCGGAACGGGGGCAACGCGCCATCTTCATCGACCGCAGCTACCGCGCTGTTCACCATCTCTCGAGTTGGACTGCTTTTCGTGATCGGTATGGGGTACGGAATGATGGTCACGAGGTTGCAGGATGACCACAGATTCTCCTCCTTCCAGGTAGAAACCATGATCAAGCCCGGCTACGACTGGCAGTACCTGACACTGTGGGGCTTATCCGGTGTGGTACTCGGCGGCCTCCTTCCTTGGTTTGACGGCGTTTGGGAGGATACCTTTGGAAAGGAAGAAGAGGTCGGCACCTTGCAAGAAGATATCAGCCCGGTAAAGGACTGGGCACTGGTCGTCCGCAGCATCGGCGCTTTTGTCGGTATTGTTTTCGCCATTGTAAGTCGTACCCCCCATCTTCTTCATAATTAGTGACGAATGAAGATCTGACAACGAACAGCGTAAGCTTCCATGGGCATCGACTTTGCAGGTATCCCTTACGTTGGCTCTTGTCAACCCATTTCTGTGGTACTTGATTGATCGCTCAAAACCCGGCTTTCTACTTTCGGCCGCCGTTGGCCTTGCCGGATCAGCGATGCTGATGGGCATCAACCCTGACGTAATGCCAACCCCGTCATCCCTAACCTATCGTAACGAGTCGGAGAGGGCCTACTCGGAACCGGTTGCTCTCGGGGGACTCGCTAGCCAGAAGACCATTGAGACCGGGATTTGGATGCTCAGTGTCCTGTTCTGCAGTTGCGTCTGCTTTGGAAACATTGGTAGGCGGTTGGCACTAAACAAATCGGCCACCGCACGTGGGCGATGGGCCGGCATCAGATGAAAGATAACGTCGGTGTAAGAATGGCTTGTTCGTACTGGGAGCCCGAGATTTCAGATCATGAGGTGTGTTTCTTTTTGGTTGGACGGAACTTCTCGGTAGGTGGGACAAAATGTGGCGGCATACCCAGTCGGATAGGGACCCTCAGGGCGACCAATTTCATCGAAACTTTGCATTGTTTAGGAAACAGCGTAATGAGACTACAGCGCTGAGAATCTGCCGCCCGATCAGTGGCGGCCTCCAAAGCAAAGTTTCTCTTCTTTCCTGCACGCCTAGACATGGTGATGAACAATGTGACTGAGCTTCAGATTTGCCTCATTATCAGCTTATGTATGACTCGATGGGATACCATGCATGACCTCGACCTTGCTTGACTCTTATAGCAAGCAGCTTTTGATCACACTCCCGTATGCATAAACCAACTCTTGTGTGAAGTGGTGCGGCCAAGACGGACAGTATCCAGGTCTGGTCAACGTATCTAACTCGAGTTAAGCTCCCTCTATACGAAGCAAGACCGTAATCAATCCCTGGTTCAGTTTTCCTATTCTTCATTGCTCTCTTGTCCACGATCCTGTAGTTCTTCAACTTCTTTATACACCCTTGGGTGTCAATGTTTTCTATTTCCCCCGACGGTTCCAAGCGAATCCACGTCTCTCTGCCCATGCCGTTCAGCCGGCGACGCACCTCTAGTTGCCCCTACTGATGATATCGACGACGGCCTGCGCCTTGGCAATGATGTTGCTGCCATAGTCCACCTGCGGGAGGCCCATCATCGTGAGCAGCTTCGGGTTGCTGACCATCTCGTTGACCGTGACGCATCGCCCACAGACGTCGGCGAAAGACTCGGCGGCGGCGTTGGGACCGGTTCGGCCTGGGATCCCCATGTCAGTCAGCAAACAGCTCCTCTTTTTTTCCCTTTTTTTTTCCTGCTCGTCCATCTCCGTGCATGCGTCTGGCCGGCTTGGCCCGTTTGGGCGGGGTGCGGGTGCGGCGTTTGGCACTGCAATCAATTGTGCGTAGATGTTGCCAAAGCAGTACTGCTCGGGCGCGAATGTGTTCTAACCTGACTTCTGCTGCGGGATCTGGTCCGGATACTGCACGGGCTCGCCGTCCCGAATGTGGTCGAGCTCGGTCATGATGTACCGGGAGCGGTTGACGAAGTCCCAGATGTGGAAGAGACCCCTGTGGGGGTTCGGCGGAATCCAGGCTGGGTGGGCCTCAATGGCCGTGATGAGGTCGGAGAGCTTTTCAACAATTTTGACTCGCACCGTGGGGGACGGGAGGACGGACGACATCTTGGCTGGAATTCCTGATATAGTGAGAGGTGAGGTTGAAAAGAGCGGGTAGAGATTGCAATGATGTTAAATTGTTGAAACAGTCGACAAGTTGACCGGGGCAAAAGCCTGCAAGAAGCGAATCGCAATGAGTACCGGTTACTAGGATAATAGTGAAGAGACTATATTGACAAGGCCTCCCTCCCCATTGTCGAATTAAATCTCACACGCAAAGTTTCCTCATCTGTGAGTTGTCGGTGAGGAGACTCGGCTGTACAGTCAACAAGCAAGCCACAGCTTCATTCGAATTAGGTTGCGTTCTGCTGAGGGGAAGTGAGTGGGGTCGAAATGGCGGGCTGAGGGGTTCGAGGGGTTCATTTTAGGGCCAATGGCTGATCCAGAACCGAAGATCTGCTCTGGTTCTGGAAGATCAGTTGCAGTGCTGATTTGACTGACGAGCATTGCGTGTCTGCATAAAGCGCTCTAGGCAGAATGCCAAAAGCCAAAGAGCAAACCCCTGTTGTTCCTCGGCATGTGTAACAGCACAAGTTCAGCCAGAGCAAGAACAGGTTTCTTCCTCTGGGAATTTTGATTTTGTTCTTTTTGCTAAACCGTTAACCCAGCCAAACCATGCAGGTTTTCGGACAAGGAAGATGTAGTTTAGGACGCTTCGTTGTCTCGTCTCTTGGCACCTGTAGTTGAGGACATGTTTGTGAAGCTGAAGCAGCGACATAACAGATAGGAGCATTCGCCCACCCTCGCCTCGCCTTTCTGCTCTGGGCATAGCATGGTAAGAAGAGCGCTACTGGAACTAGAGCTGAACCTTTCAACGAGTCTACTAGTCGGGTAGATCAGGCAAGTTGAGTTGTATTTCCGTAGTTCCCAGACGCCTACGGCGCCGATGGCAGCAACTAACATCTAAGGCGGCGTCGTGTGGCCAGCAACGGCTCGAGGTCGCCATGATATGACAACCGAAGAAGGCTAGGTTTTTGATTATTGGTGCCCAGCAGCATACCTTGTTGTTATTTGAATATTCTCATGGCTTGTACGCCACTGCATTGCTCACACAAGGCTGAATCGAGATCCAGTAGGTCCGGTTCTAGACCGAAGAGGCTAGATCGCTTAGGCTCGTTACTAGGCGTCGTACACTACAGAGCTGAATGGGCCTGTTGCTGTTCGGAGCTGCTGCGCGATCAGTCACGGCCGAGATGATGACCAGTAGATCTGGGGTCCGTAGGGATACGAGGGGCTAGAACTGAGTTGCGCTGACCCAAAAGTCATGTTGCAGATGGTCACGGGAGATGCGAGACAAATGAATGAGAAAAACGGGTTTGCCTGATTTGGATGTCGTACCAGAAGTGCAGCGCAAAGGCGATGATTGGCGGGTGGTACTGCTGTCATGACGCACTAGATTTGGTTCTTGGGTGAGTCTGGGTGAGCGCGGCAGCGAGCACGGCGCTGAAAAGGCGCTGGACCCTGGGCCTTCCGGGGCCCGGGGGTGTGCTTGCATTGTTTTGGGTGCGTGCGGCGGCTAGCGCCGATTGCCGACCAGGTTATTATCGAGCGGGATCGCCAAAAGCAGTTGCGATCACGTTCAGATGTCCTTGCTCGAGCTTGAAGTGGAAGGGGGGGAAACGCAGTTTTGTGCGGGAATCCGGGCCACAGCCATGTTGTTGCCTCCTGTTCCCTGTTAGAACAAGAGAGGCGTCCGCGCAGTGGTATCTCCAATGTCGCGGTACTTATTAGCATGGGTGGAGCGTGGTGAATGGCCATGTTTGCTGATGTCAGGGTCCTGGGGCTCACTCACATCGAGATCTGGTTGCGGCCACATAAATGCAGGAGCGAGGTGGTATAGACCGTACCTCGTTTTGATGACCCGTCTAGTAAAGCAAATTGTCGAAAAGGGTGCGTCGAATTCTTGTGCAAACCCTTGATCCGCAGCTGGGAAGAGAGAAGTTCGTTCGTCTGCATGATGTCCTCGGCCGAGAGATTGAAAGCAAGTAGGGGGGCGACTTACCTATGCAGCGCCGAAACCACGGAAGCGGACCGCGCAGGCAAATGTCACGTGGCCGACTTCAGTTCGTTCAGCGCTGAGGTAAGCAGGAAACTTCCTCCCGAGTGTGCTACCCAGCCAAGCTCAATTGCGTCATATCCCTGATTCGTACTTTGCAGCCGGCTGACATCCCGAGACCGAATCCTCGTGGAGTGAGTTGGGAGGCTCCTGCTTAGAGATACAGAAAGATACGCTTAGTTTATCGAGACAAGATATTGATTTTGCATTTTACGATGACTGGGAGGAACTGAGGACGCTAGCGCATCTTGATACAGATTGATTTGCCTCCTAGCACAGCAACGTCGAGATGCGCGACCTGCGCTCGCTCCACCGAATCTGGAGAGTGTCCAGATAATGGGAACTTCCAAGCAATTAGTTGCCAGTGTGGTAAACAAGTGGATCAATCCGCCGTTAAAAAGAGAAAGCTGTACATGTAAAGTGATCGGCTGAGCCGAGTTAGCTTATCCCACGTCGGTCCTGACCTTCTTCTTCATTCAGATAAATGTTCCCATCTACCCTCTCGGACCCGCGGTGTCGTCACAACTAGGCCAGGGTTTGTCTACTGACAACATGCCGCTAAACCCTTTTTCACCTAGACGCAGGGGGCCCCGTCCAGGGCTTTTGAGAAGGCACACCCATGCGCCGCCTGCCGCGACTCAAGTACCGGTACTTGACAAGACCTTGGGAATATCGACATGGTCCGCCGGACTGGCGCTGCACCCGTGGCTGCTTTCTTGCTTCTTGTCTTGCTGCTGCTCTGCTTTCTTGACTGCTACTCCTGTCTTGCTTCGGGTGTCGCTCGCCAATCGCAATCGCCCTCCACCATTTCTCTCTCTTCCAATTTCGTTGACCTCATTGCACGGCCACACCACACCCACCCCTCCCCCTTCAAGCCCTCCCAACCCGTCCAGACGCCCAGCGGATTGGTAACAAGACGTTAAATGTATGACGCCTGCCAGCGGCTCTCCTCCATTATTACCCTGCCCACCCAGATGTACCCTTCGTATGTGACGAACACCGGCCAGGTACATACGTCCTGCCATTTCTCCAGCTTCTAGCTCCGGCCCTCGGTCTCCTAGCTTTGCCGGTGTCACTTCACCTGTCCGTTTTTGATCTCGTTCAGACGCATCATGAGATCCGCTCACTTCTGGAACCTCTGCAGCTCTAGTGATCCCGCATATATGACCCCGGTCGCTATTCTCCCGTTCCTTCTTCCCTGTCGGATCACACACTCACGTCCGTCCCTCGAAAAGACCACTCGTTGCCGTCTACTTCACGAACTCGGTGGTACCTCACACAAGCACCCGATTTCTTCGACGATATCCGTTATATACAAACAAGAGAAACAACCAGGCCTAGGATACCCCAGAGGCGAACATACGAGCAGATCCACGCAAACCTACCAAACACGCCACCCCGCGCCAGCACCGAAGCTGAAGGAGACGACTTCATGTCCTCCGACCAGCCGCGGGTCTTCGAGAGCAGACCGTCGGCTTTGACGTCCAACCCGGTGCACGAAGCCGAGGACGAAAAGGACCATGGCAATGTCGAACACCCGTTGTCGGGCGAACAAGTACGGGACGTCATTCGCCTGATTCAATGCCAGAAATGCTCCCGTCCCCTTCGAGATCCCGTTACACTGCCATGCGGCCGAAGCCTTTGCAGACGCTGCCTCCCCGAGACACATACCCGAGAACATATATCCTACCCCGCCACGCCAAATAGGTTACGGGGTTTCGAATGCCCTTACCAAGAATGTGGTCGAAGCCATGCTGTTGGTGACTGTGGCGTCGATGTCATTCTCACCAAGGCAGTCAACAACTTCAAGGCTGAAATGGAAAAGGCGAAAGACACCATCACAACGGCCGAGATCTCCACCCATGTCATAATACTGCGCCCGAGCGCCGGACAGATGGGGAGCGAAGTTGAAGATGAGACGACGTCCAGGAATGTCAAGGGGGGGCCGTTGGTCGCTGTTTATACTCTGGCCGAGTCGGGTGAGTTGGATTACAGCTCTAATGTCACATTGGCGGAGGTCTCCTCACTCGGGGACGAAGCCGCCACTATCGACATCAGGACCTTTTCCAAGGTCAAAGAGACGGTGCGGACAGAGATGGACTGCCAGGTCTGCTATGCCTTGTTCTACGACCCTCTGACGACTGTGTGCGGCCACACCTTTTGTCGGTCTTGTCTTCATCGGGTTCTGGATCACTCCTCGTACTGTCCTATCTGTCGACGGGGCTTGTCGGTCAGCCCGTTGCTTTATCGGGAATCTTGCCCTTCGAACGAGCATTTGAAGACCATCATCCAGACTTTCTGGGCTGATGCTGTCCTCACCAGAGGCGATGCCTTGGCCGCTGAGGCGCTGAACAGACATCGAGAGTTTGACATTCCCATCTTTGTCTGCACAGTTTCATTCCCCATGATGCCAACATTCCTTCACGTCTTCGAACCACGGTATCGTTTGATGATCCGCCGCGCTTTGGAAGGCGACAGAACTTTCGGCATGGTGCTGCCGCAACGGCCCCGGACTACCAACGACATACATTTTGTGGAATACGGGACGTTATTACGCATCGTAAACGCCGAGTACTTTGCGGACGGTAGAAGTCTCATCGAAACGATTGGCATCTCACGGTTTAGAATTACGAGAAATGGGATTCTGGATGGATACCTCGTGGGGAGCATCGAACGAATCGATGACATTTCCATCGCGGAGGAAGAAGATTTGGAGGCAACTGAGACACAGCAGGCCCTGGAGAGGTATGAGAGCGCCGCCACACATCTGAGCGAAGACTCTACGACGTCACGACCAACCACCCCTGAGGACCTCTCCAAGATGCCCACGAGCGAGCTACTGTCCTTGGGTGTTTCGTTTGTCACCAGAATGCAACAACAAAGCGTGCCCTGGCTGGCACAGCGTATGTTGACGATATATGGAGAGTGCCCCAACGATCCGGCCCTCTTCCCATGGTGGTTCGCCAGTATCCTACCCGCCAAGGAATACGAGAAGTACAAGCTCCTCGAAACAAGGAGCGTCAGAGAGAGACTCAAGATTTGCTGCGGCTGGATCCTGGAGTGGGAGTCAAGTACTTGGTGAGTATTTTATGCCTTTATGCCAAGTTTTCCGTTGCCGGGCCTTCCCACTGTCTTTTCTTTGAATTTTCCAGCATCTTTTGCCACGCTTCGTCGTACATTCATTCCACTTGTGGGATGTCGGTGCATGAGGTGTTGCTGTCCGCGTTTGCTTGTTATCAGACAATGGAAACAGACGGGCTAAGATGCAGCAACTCTCCAGGGGGGCCCCTTATTGACGGCCGCTCAGGTCCCTCTCAGATTGCAGAATCTTCTGATGCTGGGGACTAGCTCAGCTGTGGGACTAGGGGTCATGTGTGGGAGTCCCTGGAACGACACAGCCAGTTGGGGTCGGGGAGGCGGCCGATAAGGGTACGCTCTATCTGCGGAAACTCCCTCGATGTGGGAGCGTGGCGGCATGGTACACATATATTTGCATTTGCGTGGCGGTATTTGGGCATGCGCAGTTATTTCTGCTGGACAATGTTACGATTTGATCCGATACCAAACTGAGCAATGTAAGTATGCTAGACAGATATGTCAGATGAGAAGTTGAAAAGACATTTGCACTACAGTATGAGCGGAAACATGTCCTTTTTGGAAAGTGATTACTAGGTAACATAGTTGGCATACAGACTCAATGTGGTAGCTTTTGCCTGGCAAGATTTCCAGGTCAACAAGCAAGACCTCAGCTCAGCTAGTGTAGAAGGGTAAGACAAGTTCCTAAGTAGGTACTTTTGTTATAGGCTAACTTGATGGACTCACAATGTCAGTAGGCCAGTTGACCAGGCTGTCGAGCTCCAACAAATCTGTTGGCATGAGCTCAAGAACACAAGATACCACTGCAACCACTAGGGACATTTGCAAAACCTGATGAGGCAGGCATAGGTTCCTCCCCCCTCCCCACTTCCCCCCCTCTCCAGACTCAGAGGCAACTGTAGCACAGGATCACCACTTACCAACCATACCATGTCTACTTACCCAGGTACTCCACTTTCCTTGCCTTTTCTTTTTCTCTCTCTCTCACACCTGCTTTAACATGAGAAGCCTAAACTCGGCGTAAGAAAGAAATATAAACTAACTAGCTCTCATTAGAAACTCAACCTTCTTCAACCATAAAACCATCTTTCTTCTGAGCTGAACTTCGTCTTTCTCACTTCACCGCCTGCAACGCACCAAACTCTTATAAGCTCAAAAGTCTTATTTTTTTGACCAGCATGTCTTACCTCCCTTCCTTCCCTAGGTATCTGCAGCGTGCCGTCTTTGACTTTTCAACTTCGAAAGCACCTGCCTACTTCAACAAAACCTAATCTTCTTCAACTCACAAACCCCTTTCTTCACTGCTGCAAGCCCCCACCCCAAACTGAACACTAACAAATCCTGCAGCCTTTTTCATTGTGATCGTGAGTACTATCACCCACACTTTGTACCCTCTGTCACATTGGCCAGCGTTTGCTAAGTAAGCAACTGCGTACACAGAATCAATAACTACAGCAATGGCGCCAAGAGGCAAGAAGACCAGGGCCAAGAATGTAGCCAGGAAGAAAAACAGCATTGCAGATGTTGCTGGCGATTTGACGCAGAACGCAGAGACAGTTTCATCTTTCCTGCCGGGGAAAGATATCAGCAAGAACTATTTTCGTCGCATTCCAATTGAGGTTTGTTATATTCCAGAAGACTCTGAAATCACACCTGTAACTAATACTTTCGCCTGGCATAGATACGTCAAATGATCTACGCCTTGGCTGTCATCGATCGAGACGCTATTGAGCCACTTCAGGTTGAAAAGCGATCAAACAAGTTCTGCAGAGGTCAAACTGCTGCAAAGGCCTTTTCTGGTCTGTTCTTAACCTGCCGGATGTTTCGTGGGGAACTTCAGGGTCGCCCTGACTTCTACCAGGTATATTATTAGATAATTGAATTATAGGAAGCCTCCAACTAACTTTCACGGAGGAAAACACTTTTCGATTCAATAGCTATCAGAATTTGGCTACCTTTCTGGCAGCCTTGTCTCCAGCTCATCGTTCCATGATTCGCAACATTAGCTTTGCGATAAAAGGATGGAGACATCTCAGCGAACTCAAGTTCCTGCAATCGACAGCAACATTGCTCTCTCACTGCACCTCACTCCGGTCACTTAGCATAATTGCATCTGTCAATATTGCAGGCACAGGCCCAGGACTTATTCCGCATGCCTACTTCACATTTCTACTCAGAGAGTTTCAGTCACTCTGTTCCAGTTCCATGCATCCAGGTGGGAATGACTGGAGAAGACTGCGCACCCAGAGTGTGCAGCATTTTGAGATATTGTTTGAGGGACGGAGCCTCTCGCAGGGGCACCAGACGTTTCTTGTTGGCGGCTTGGGGGCCTCTGCCGATCATGGAAACCTCAGATTCTCCGGAGAGCAAGGGTTCGTCGACACAGACGCTGTCCTGGTTGACTTGGTTCCAAGTCTCAACAGTCGCCTCTTGGAGATGGGTACATTCTGCAGGTCGAAATACGTCATCAACAAGCCAATCGTTGGCAGACGTTTGCAGGAAGCACTGGTCTGCCTTGAACTGGACATGTTTGGCGACAATCGTGCTGGTCAGTCCCACCAGTCCTGTATGGTAAGCCACGGAACCCGAAGCCGAACGCAAAGAGCGAGGCAACTGTCATCGAACGGGGTGTTGCCGAAGGTTACAGAGAATCCCAAGTACATTGACAAATATGAGAGCGAGGACAACGGTTGCATTTTCGACGATTGAGAGCATAGGAGGGGCGGAACCCAAAGCGGTTCGTTCAGCAAGAAGGGCAAAGTACGTGGTACAAATAGAGACTCCAACAGCAAACAATCGCAAAACACTTTTAAATATCCTCACTACCCTGTGTGTGTGTGTGTGTGTGTGTGTGTGTGTGTGTGTGTGTGTGTGTGTGTACGCACGTATGTATGCCTGCTACGGCTTTGTGCGTTAGAGATTAAAGCAATGGAACAAAAAGATAAGGAACTGTAAGGTGGTTGCAGTTGTTCTTGTCGACAGGCTGGAGTTGTTTCCGTTGTGCTGTTTCTCTTCTGAATGCTGCTTAGAGATCTGGAAAGAACAAGGCTGTCACCACATTGATTAAAGGGGCAAAGGTTGATAAAAAGCATGACAACATATGAGTCTCACACTTGAGGCAAACTGGGAGAGCCTTCGTTTTAGCTGAAGCCTCCAGAACCACCACCCAAAGAAGTGACTACCTTTTCTCAGCTCCTAAATCAAATACCTAAAAAACTGCAGGTTACGCTCCTCCCAACATGCAAACGCCAGAGCCTGCAGGCTATACTGTGAGCCCAGGCTACCACCAGCCTACTGAATCTGAAAGAAGTCCTCGTCGAACTTGCCATGTTCCATCTCTGTATCGTCAAAGAACATCATGTCGTCAAAGTTGTTGCCTTCCCCACCTTCACCACCCATGTTCATGTCAAGGTCCATGTCATCCATGCCCGTGTTGCCGTTGAGGGCAAACAGTTCGTCTAGGCTTGAGTCCTGCCTCTCCATCTTGGCCTCCGTGGGCTTCTGTTGGTTGGCTGCTGTAGTTGGCGCTGCGACTACAGCTGTGGCAGGCGCAGGGACGGCTCGGGCTTCCGGTTCCTGCTTTGAGGCGTTGTTGTCTGGAGGGAGCAGGTTGTCGAGTGACAGGAGGTCGCCTCCCATGTCGCTCGAGCCGAACGATATGTCCATCGGCGCTTCCTGTGCCCTAGGCTGGGGCTGTGGATCGTTGTTGGCCGGAGCCAGGCTGAAAGTCATGTCCGTGAAGTGGAACTCAGCATCGTTTGCTTCATTGCCGCCACCAGCGTTACCAACACCGCCGCCGCCGCCATTGAGGTTGAACATGTCATCCATCGGCGCCTCCGGAGCGCCTGAGGGTTGGGGCTGCGATGTCGGAGGGGTAAGGTTCGGCTCCGCCTTCACTTCGCCTATGGGCACCATTATGGCCGACGGTGCGGGGGCTGTCTCCTGCTTCACTGGCGGCTCCGGCTCTGGTTCTGGCTGGAAGCTGACTCCCATGTCGGGGAACGGAGCCATAGATGGAGCTGCGCTCGGTTCTGCGGGGACGCGGTGCGGGCCCGTGGCCTCCGTGACCAGGGCCTTGTTCTCGGGGGACACCTCCCGAGACGAGGAGTCGAGGCCGATGGCGATGGGGGATTTGGTCTGCGCCTCTATCGGTGCGGGTTGCTCCACGGGCTGTCTCTGTTGCCGGAACCGGTCCAGGTCTCTTTGCAACGCCGCCTTTGCCCTCATCTGCCGTTGGCGTCAGTACCGGTATCCCGACCGGGTTGGTTTCAACTAAGTAACTCACTATCTCACTCTCCAGGTCGTCCAGCTTCCAGTGAAATGTCTCAATAATCTCCGGCAGCTTTGATTGTAACGAAATCTGAGCCTGAGCCTGAGACCTACCTTCCCTATTCTGAGACTTCAATGCCTTGCCAGTTTGGATCAGCTGCAAGTAACAGTTAGCCATGACCTTCGTGGTTATGTCCTAAGGCTTGTGAACAAACCGCATCGTTGAGGAGTCCGTGCAAGGCTTCCGCGGAGTCGGCGTTGGCCGGCTTCGAACTTGCCATTGCGGCAGAAGGAGGCCGCCGGCGGCGTGATTGGCAGCTGCAGACGAGAGGTAAATACTTGCAGTATGCAAAGATGGAGGTTGATATAAAGTGAATACTGTGGGAAAAAGGCGACGCCGAAATGTAGATGAATTAATTAGCGTGGATGTAGGTGGTGCAGATAGGAACAGAAGAAAACAGCTTGAAGCTCGCGAATGGGTAAGAGGGCAAGGTCTATCGAGTCATCGACTGCCTGGGCGATGAATGAGAGGTCCGGCTAGCAACGTCTGATCTTCTTCAAAAAATTGAATCCGGACTGAAGTTGCACGGCGCAAATAGTTGGTTGACCGGATGCCTGCAAGGGACGACAACGATTCTCTCACCATCGACAAACCACGATGTTTGAATGTTGTCTGATGCAGCCGCCCAATCTCCGATTCCGACTAGGCGGTACGTACCTTTTGGATTGTAATGAACAGAAAGATGGACCGTGCCAAGAGGCTACGACCCCAACCAATGAGCGGACGTGCCACGGGCAGTTGCGCCACATTCAGGACCACAGCACTACGTACCTAGTGACAACACTGGAAGCAACCCCGCACGGCACTCTCTACTCTGTTTCTGCCTCTCGTTGTGGTTTTGATCAGGTCAGGGCCATAACGTGTGATCTTGGGGTAGGTGGCACATACAGTGTGATGGAAAACAAGGCGACGAAACGCAACAAAAAGCGGCACGACTATGTCTACTTGACGCTGAACACGATACGGTGTTTGTGTAGAAACATGACCCTGTAGGAACTTATAAGCTCGCAACCATCCACCAACTTCCTTTGCAGCTGCAAACTTTTAATCTCAACCAGAGAAGTTGACTATATGGGAGATATACCCTCGGATGGCAATGAAAGGGGCAAGTCTCGATTGACTCGGCTCTCTCCTCTTACCTACGCAAGAAGAGAGGGAGTCCTTCACAACCTAGGCCCAGTTGAGGCTGGTCCAGCTTCAACAAGCATGAGCCAATAATACCACGTCCGCCAGAATTCGTCTCCCATACGGTTGTTGTGCCCCTAATTGACGATTTGTACTAAATGTCACTCTGTCCTGCATCAAAGAAAAAAAGATTGAAAATCTGGTCTCTGAAGCCAAACCGCATCAATTGACATCAGAGACCGTGATTGCGGATGTCGGAGGACAAGGGCCAAGCCCGCCACGGGAGGTATGGGTAACCCTATTCCGTAGTCGGTGGACTCAAGGCCCAGAACAGTGTTCATCCCATGCGTGTGCTGGAATTCGTCCAGGAGTCGCGCTCCCGGGAAATTGGTTGTATCCTGCAACGAAAGAGTTTCGTAACCCAATCGCCCGGTCCTCAATGCTTGAATCTCCAGTCGCCTAGGAGGGCTTGTTATGCATGCTGGAAGTTGATGCAAGGTAAGTAAGTTACTTTGGCAAGAAAAAGTCTGGGTGGCGAGATGACCGAATGGGCGTTACGCCGGATGACATAGAACTGGGTGACAGAATCAATTTCGTAGCAATCCAGGTGCGGCAGTCTGCCTGCCGTCGATTGTTTGAGTGCGACAGGTTGCGATGTGTTGCTACGGATGGCACAATGACAACTCGGAGTCGGCGGTGTTTAGTTTCTTCCGCTATTAGCCACTTGGCACTCGACTGAAACCCGTGCTTCGCGAAGCTTCTTTATTTTCTTGCACGAGTGTGTCTTTGTTGTATTACTATTGTATCCTGGAGAATAGGGAGAGTGAACCAGAGAGGGACTGGGATATCCTTTTTTGAAGGCAAATCGATGCGATGATCAGTTACAATATCAGCATTGAGCCTTGAGACCCTCCGCATTTCGTAGAAGAGTTTGCTGCAATCATCCCCTTCGGAAACCGGGGGAACCATTGAGTCGAACGTTGTCCGTTCGCGCGTGCATTTAGCACATCGTGAAAGCTCATCTCATCTTACATGTTATCAGCCGCCGCGGCCTTGTTTCACTGTAACGAAGTTGCGACTGTATGTACACCAATGCTCGTCCAGTCCAGACACATATGCATGGGATTCAATGCAGCTATATGTGCCTTCTTAGTATAAATATGGCGTTCGATGTCCTCCACCAGCACATGCGATGATTGCAGATGAAAGGAATCCAGCCTCTCCCGACACAGTCCCGTTTGTTCAGCCATCCGCTCGCATGGTGCAATCGGCAACGCTCCACCGTGTCAGCAACCGTCTGGACGGTGGACCAGTCACGCTTTTGCCCCTTGCCCAAGCAAGATTAGTGCCTTCGGTTGGACATTTTATCTGCTGCAGCAACACCCCTTTTCCTGCTGTCATCCCATGTCCTCCCACGCCACAAGTCTCGACCCAGCCGCCGGGGAAGCTTCCCCAAATGTGCTCTCGACAGATGGCCTAGGCGCTACCGACTGAGGCTCACAGATACACAATGCCAACATTGAGAGTCGGAGACAGAAAAACTACCCACCTGCCCTAGGCCGCCGGTTAGGGGTGCCACAAACAGTACTTAGGTACCTTACCTTAGTGGACACATGTATCCAGTGAAATGGCATGGCTGAACAAGCAAGAGCCTGGCAACGGGCAGGACTGGACCTACGGCAGACCAATCTCGAGGCTTGGGGCTGGCAGCGGGCATCAAACTGGCCAGTGGCCGCCCTTGTTGCTTTGATGGCGAGGTGAGCCTGGCGAGAACAGAGGGGGGGGAAGGCATTGGACAGCGTGTAGGTACCTGCTGGCGGAGCCGCGCGGCGAGGCGGTACATTGGCGCGCAGCAAGGCAACGGAGGATGTACCTCGAGGCACAAACGACAGGGTACCTACCCCTTGGCCGGGAAGCTCCAGCTCAGAACCAACTGATTGATTGGATTGGGGTTGCGGTGCAGGCGTGCAGCGCGGCCAGCAGGTGCAGGCGCCAACTCGCCGCCATGCCATGATGAAAGGTCCCCTCATCCGCCCTCCTTCTTTCTCCTTCCTTCCATTTGCTCCTCTCCCCTCGTCACCCCGTCGCTGAATCTCCTCTCCACGCCGTCAGGAAACCGTCCTCTCTCCTCTCCTCCATCCTCGGATCGGTTCTTGTTGCGATTCCTTTTCTCCAGGGGGTGCCAGTCCTCTTTTTCCCGCCTGTTTCCTTGTTACTTGCCTCCGCTTATCATTTCCAACGCCTCCGTCTCCAGTACCCCGTCTCCTCTCTCTGCGCCGCCTGTCATCTCATCTACAGCACAGCACAGCACGCACTGCACTCACTGCACAGTAAACGGTACCTTGGAGCTTTCTCTCGGCAACTCTCTTATCATTCGCCCTTCCCCTTGTCTCTACTATCCGCTTAAGCGTCTCTCTTGTCACGTTGGGTCGACGTCCTTTTTAGCTGCTTGTGCCGTCCCCACGTCCACAATTTTCTCCTGACGACTTTCAGTGTCTGAGTCTCCCTCTTTCAAGTCAGGTCCAAGGCCAAGTCACATCGTTCCATTCCGAATAGATCGCAAATCAGACAAGACCCGACTCGACGCACAGCTTGGTGTCCTTCCACCAAGACGAGCCCACCGCACCGTCCCGCACCTGCTTCGACGAGGAAATTCCGATTGTACCCCGTCGCTTTCTCTCTCTCTCTCTCCCCCCTCCCTCCCTCTCCCTCCCTCCCTCTTCTTCAGCCTCGTTGCTGCTCGATTGCCTGCTTGCTTGCCTGCTCCGGGGTTCAGGGTCACGTCACGTCAGTCTCGTGACAACTCTTCTTCAGCACGACTGCCTCCACCCCTCCTTACGCCACTACCAAGCTTCAACCAGCCGATTGCTCCTCGAGCTTCGTCGTTCCGACTCATATACTATTGCACCCGTTGGACCTGCACAATACAAGACTAGTCCTGCATTGTTCCAGCCAGCCGAGCCCCTCATCTAATATTGCTATTGAAGCTCAATACTCGACACCGAACTTTTCAAGCTTCCGAGATCCAACCATTGCACGGCCGCCTTCTAATACAGACCAAAAGACACAATGGCGGACAACGGACCTGCTTCGAACCCGGCGCAGCTGCCCCCTCCCCCCCAGCCGAACGTCGGGGCTCCAGGTTACGAGAACGGCCAGAATGGCCAGTCGAACCCGGCGCACATGCCACCCCCTCCTCTCCATATCCCGCAGAACACCAACCCGATCCCGACTGCCATCACTTCGCCCATGTCTGGCGTTGATAAGGTCATGTCGCCCGGCAGCGCTGGTGGCTTTGGTCGCCGCGCCGCCCCCGAGCCTAATAAGCGGGCGTTGTACGTTGGAGGCTTGGACCAGCGTGTCACCGAGGATGTCCTCCGCCAGATCTTTGAGACGACTGGTCACGTCCAAAATGTCAAGATCATTCCCGACAAGAATGTGCGTATTCGCAAATTTCTCCTCTGAGGATGCAGTTGGCGATCAAAGCGAAAGCTGGCACCCGAACCATCGCAACTGCTCTGCCCTTAATGGTATTCGCGATATAGCTGACCGTGTATCGACAGGCGAAGGGCTACAACTACGGGTTCGTCGAATATGATGACCCCGGTGCGGCTGAACGCGCCATGCAGACCTTGAATGGAAGACGTGTGCACCAATCCGTACGACACAGAGCCCTGCCCCGCTATTGCGAGCCGGAAGCTGACCCATTGCCAGGAAATTCGTGTCAACTGGGCGTATCAGTCCAACACCTCCAGTAAGGAGGACACCTCGAATCACTTCCACATCTTTGTTGGCGATCTCAGCAACGAAGTCAACGACGAGATCTTGACCCAGGCTTTCTCTGCTTTTGGCTCCGTGTCGGAAGCTCGCGTCATGTGGGACATGAAGACAGGGCGCTCCCGCGGATACGGCTTTGTTGCGTTCAGAGACCGACCGGACGCCGAAAAGGCCCTGAGCTCCATGGACGGGGAGTGGCTTGGCTCGCGGGCCATCCGTTGCAATTGGGCAAACCAAAAGGGCCAGCCGTCTATTGCGCAGCAGCAGGCTATGCAGGCTATGGGCCTGACGCCTACGACTCCCTTCGGCCACCACCAGTTTCCAGCCCACGGCGTGGCGAGCTATGAAGTGGTCCTCGCGCAAACGCCCTCATGGCAAACCACCTGCTATGTGGGCAACTTAACCCCTTACACCACGCCAAACGACGTTGTTCCTCTCTTCCAAAACTTTGGCTACGTTGTCGAGTCTCGTTTCCAGGCGGACCGGGGATTTGCTTTCATCAAGATGGACAGCCACGAAAGTGCAGCCATGGCTATCTGCCAGATGAACGGATATAATGTTAATGGACGGCCCCTGAAATGCAGCGTAAGTTTGCTCCGAGAGCCGGTTCCTTGACGGATTTGCCGATTTGGAGAACAGCACTGACGTTTTCCGACTGAAGTGGGGCAAGGACAAGACCCCGAACCCTCAGGGCGGCGCAGCCGGCTTTGACCCTTCGCAACAAGCATACAGCCCCCAGAGTGCCTCCGGACCGGGCTACCCCGGCACCCCGACGGCCTACTTTCCGCAATATGGTGGTAAGAGCCCGACCGCCGCTTGGGCCTTTGCAGAGGACCCCTCGGATCTAACGCGATATTGTACAGGTCAATACGGCGGTCAGCACGGCAACTACGGCGGCCCAGCTGCTCAATCCCCGGCCGGTTATGGAGCGCAGCCCATGGGGTACGGCGGACCGCAAAGTGCCGGAGGCTATGGCCGTGGCCAACAGCCACCTAACGCCCAGTGGCCTCAGGGGCCCCAGGGACAGAATTTCAACAACGGCTTCGCCGGGTACCAGGGCTGATCTGACGACAAATAAGCGCATCCTGGTGCGAGAGCTCCCAAACACAGCGTTGCAAGGTCCAAGGAGTGCTTTTGTGGAGTATTCCCAATGTTTTTTTTTTTTTTTTGATGGCAGAATGGCATGACCAACACATCTCCCATGTCTTCCCAAAAAACCCATTTGCTGCCAAGCATCTCTCTATCTCAAATCTCCTTTCATCTGCGATGAAGGACATATGTCGGTTTTTCTTACGTGAGCACTGGAGATGGAAAGGGACATCACGTGCATTTTCTCGAGACGTTTCTCTGTCTTCTTCGTATTTTTCTTCTACGGCCTAGTGATTCCCACAAGTCACGATGTTTTCCTTACACAGTTATTTCTGTCAACCTGTCGGAGGCAGAGGCAGACTTTTGACATGCCGTTCCGTTGCCAAAACAAAAAGTTTGCTGCTTTGTTCTATCATGGATACCTCTTCAGCATGACGGATCTGTTGGATGACGAGTTATGACCCCCCCCCCCACCCCCCTTCTCTTTCTCTCTCTCTTCCTCTTCTACTACTACTACTACTACTACTACTACTATTCTCACACTATTTTTTTGGGCATCAACCTTTTTATGCGTGTGGTCTCCCAGGTACTTGGGTTACCATTAGAGACGATCAGATTTGATGAAACATGACTTGAACGAAGGGGACGGGGGGACGAATCCATCAATGCTGGCTCAAGATCTTGGACAGCGCGAAGGGAAAGAATATACAGGAGAGACTGCAAGACAGCCAAGATCATTTTGTCTCAAGGACTCCGTAATGACGAAGCTGACGTTAGTGTTTATGCGCGTACGCGTGTGCGTGTGACTTACTGCTGGCTGTATGTGGGCGTGGGTGAAAGCGCGGGGATGGTGAGGTGATTATGGCTACGCCATCTACGACCCGAACTCCTTACTGGCAATGGAACTGCATGGAGAGACGGTCGACAGAGGCTAAAATGCAGAGGGATACGTACATGCCGCTGCATTTCTCTCGTCAACTGGAAGGGGCCAGTGATTGGACGACTTTCGACCGCCCTGGTATGTCTTATTAAGCGGGTGCATGATGCAGTGCTTACTTTTCGGCCCGGTCTTTAAGATTACCTATCCGGCACGTAGACTGCCTCCTGTTCTTCGGGGATGTAAAAACCAATCAGGGGAGAGCCGGATGGCCCGATGACTTTCACCCAGGTACGTCAGGAATTTCTCCATGAGCTGTGTCGTGGGCTCTGGGCTCACCTGCTGCCGGACCTGTGTAAGGAGGGCGACGCGGAATGTCCTGAGACGGCATGTCACCAATATCCGGAGGCGGGCGAGGAGTAAGTCTGTCTCAAGTCGACATTCAATCTCTCTAACATTTTAATAGTTTACATGGAAAGATGATTCTATGTTTTGCAACAAATCTAGCCCTGCTTTGGATGAGGTTCAGGATTGCTTGTGAATGACGGATGGTCTCCCTGAGTCGCCGTGGTTTCCGTAGAAAGGCTGCTCTTATCCGGATGGCTCTGTTCAAGTGGTTTCCAGAGTCCCATGCGCCGAAATCTCGTTGCGTCTTGAATCTGGATTCAATTTACCTTTGATCCGTTCAGATAGCGTTCCAGCAGCCTGTTGCGGGTGATTCCTCGCCCGGCCCGGTTATTCGATGCTCGGTTCTCGCTGCTGGCTGCGTAAAGTGGGAACCTTCATTTTCTTGTTTCTTTCTTTCTTTTCCAAAGTTAAAAGGCCGATGGCATCTGTGCCCCGGGAATGAGATCCAACATAAACAAGCCTACAGCTTGGCCTTCTCGATCTTCTCCTGCTCCGCCCAGGCCTTGTTGATGCGAATATTCTGCCAAAACTGCCACGCCCCCAGGGCGGCGGCTGCCGGAGGACATGCCAGGAGTAGCCAACTCCACCAAACGGGGCTCGATGCCTGAACTTGGCGGATGGCCTCGCGGATGTCCTTTCTCAGGTCCTCCTTGGAGCCGTCGTTCCAGAGCACGACGCCCCTGCCAGGGCCTCGGGCCTCGCACCTCCTTGCCTTGAGCCTCACATCCGTTTGGCTCAGCACCCGGTTTTCGGCATCCTCGCGGCTGAGGTGAGGGTCGCGTGCCATGAGACGCTGCATCTGCACCTCTGGGTTCTTGACGGCGACGACGAACACGGTGCCGCAGAGGCGATCAAGCCCGCTCTCGAACAGCAGAGGGACGTCAAGTAGGACGGCCCAGTGACCGGTGATGTAGGCGCGGAAGATGGCCTTGTACATTTCGGCACGAACGGCCGGGTGGACAATGCCGTTAAGGACGGAGCGGTCGCGCTTGAGCTCTTCCGTATCGCCGAAGACGCGCCTGCCGAGGGCGGGCCGGTTGAGGGGTCGTCCCTTCCCGTCGGGCCCGGCCTCGGGCATGGTGTCAGAGGCCGGGACGAGGAGTTCTGGAGTGGTGGGGAGAAAGTGCTCCACGATGGCGGCATAGCCCTTTGTTCCCGGCTCGACGACTTTCCTTGCGAGAAGATCGGCGTCGACGAGGGGTATGGAGTAGGGGGGACTGGAGAGCACGAAGGAAACGGTGGACTTGCCCGTTGCAATGGAGCCTGTTAGACCGATGAAGAGCATCTTGCGGATGTGCGGTTGTCCTCGTTCTGGTACGTGTCTTGGGCTGGTCCTATTTTTGTTTTTTTGTTTATTAGGCTGGACGTGTTCTATGTGGATTGAGATGTGGCTGATAGTCTTTTTCCGGCGTTGTGGTAAAGGGAGGGACTGATGAGAATGAGACCGAAGTGTTGCGAGGTGAGGTGAGGAGAGGAAAGGTGAGGTAATGTACATCCGGCCAATTGACGTGCTCAGCGCTTCAGCCAATTGCGGTTAAAGTGAAGGATATATTTCTTGGGTGGCGGTGGCTCCAAGTCAATTCAGTACGTCGAATAGGCTACTATCGACTTATTCCAGAGTGCGGATGGAACAAACCCAGATGCACCATGACCATGGTTGAGAAGCACGGCAGAAAACACAGAACTGATATGCCCGCCCAACTGACACGAAACACAGAATAATTGTGGATTCGTTGATAACTAACCATGATTGACCGACCTTGGATCCAGCTGGCATCACAACCCCGATGAAAATATCTTTCGGAGACGACTCCTCAAGTAATACACCAAGCCGGACCAAGACCTGAACAGGTTTGCAGTCTCAACCTCACAGCGGTGCGCCGCAGCTAGTCTCGGAAGCCGCCAGCCACCGTCATCAACGAACCTCGGGCCCATCCATCGCTGAAAGAGAGCTGGGCGGCTTGCGTGCTTTTGGCGCTCAGACAGGATTTTGGCCACGAAGAAGTTGCACTAAGAACCGAGCCCCACCTGCGGCGAGCTTTTTGCATCTTTGGGCAGGTATGAAGCCAGGAAGATTTTGGTGTTTCTTGTTCCTCGGACAGAGACATCAGACACATGTATCCGTAGCGTTGATTGGAGAGGCATTGACGGTCGGTCGCACGTATTGATATTGAGTTGAGTCTTTTGCTCAGGGTGCCTGATCGTAGGTAAACTTGGCAACGGATCTCTTTGCAGAGTCACACTCACATCTTGGAGTCTGGCAGTAACTGTGGGTTCGATGTGGCATTGGAGTTGGGCCTTGTGGGGCTTTCCTATTCATCATGCCTTCTTTCGGCGGCATGCAGAGCGACAATTACGGATAAAGCATAGCACCGGACCTGCAGGGCAGCTGCCTTGAGGAAGAACTGCTCATGGACGCTCGCCAGCAAGAAAGACCATGGAGTTGGACTTGGATTCTGTGACTTCCCATACCTGGAGGCCCGCCCCTTTTGTTTGATGGGCAGCCGGCCGGTTTCCAGCCCACATCAGCGTTACTCGAATCCGGTCTCGGCTTGTTTCTTTGGCGAAAGCCGGAATTTTCTTGCTGAGAGCGGGTAATCGGAACGTCTGCCACGCTGGGCCTGGTTCAGGCCAAGGCCCCTACTTTCATGCCCCCTGACTCCCCAAACACCTCGCATCATCATAGCCGCTCCTTATTACATGCCACTGTGAACTTTACAATTACTTGGCACTGGCCACGACGGCCAAGAGGGGTGGTCGCATTTAGTGCAATTCAAGTACGAATATGGGTTGGATGGAAAAGATGGCCTGCTTGCCGTGGCCGACACCTGAGCTCTGCTAGGCGCTGGTGCTCTGGGCGTTCCAGCCTCGCTCTCCACATGCCTCGCATCATCTTCATATTTGTCCCTCATGATCTTGCCCGTCCTGCCTCATCAAACTGTCTCTCCTGCACCGCTGTCCTCCTACTCAATCGAGAAACAACGAGACCGGGCAGTTGCAGGGTTGTTTGGGGCCTTTTTGAGTAGACGTGCCACACAACCTTGGTACCAAAGCTATGCTGCGCTGTGAAGGAGATGAAAAACGGCGTTGAAGAAAACAAGCGAGCCTGCCCCCTTTGCGCACTGGCCAACCTATGTGCCTGTGCCCCTATGCGAGTGAGCGTCTTGTCTTCTGTGTCTAGCAACCCAATGCCCAACTCTGTCTGACGTACTCTAGCCTGGGTACTCTGCCGCCTCCAGAGCTCCCATTGGGCTTCCCGGTCGGCTATTGGTCCTAGCCCCCAATGTCCCTCCATTCTTCCTGCCCTGCGTGGCTGTTTGATATCGACTCGGGGCTATCACCCCACGAACCATCCAACTCTTTTTGTGTTTGTAGCTGTGCTGTGCTCTAGTCTAGCGACTGATCAATCGGGCGGGTAGTTTGCATATTGGGAAGGAATGTCTGTCGCAATTCTATCCATCGTGCCAAATACCTAGGTACTCAGCTAGGTAGGTATGACTCCCCCCGTCCGTACCGTTGCACAGCATGTGTCTCCCCTCCATAGGTACGTTCCGTCGCTTCTACATTTGGCATTGCTAGGTAGTCTACGGATATCCTAATCGCTTTTGAACCGCTGCCACGCACGGAATGCACCGCCTGCGCTGGTTGTTGTTTCCTTTGTCAAGTCTGGGCCTCCGCCCTTGGCCTTCATGATTCAGACCTCCCAAGGTCCTATCTCCCAGAGCAGCCTCAAGTGAGGTAGGTAGGTAGGTAGGTATGTACCTTACGCAGCCTATTTGGTGTGTACCTACTTACGCAGGCGTCGTACATTACCTTACGCTTGACCTTTATGGGCCCCAACTGACGGCCTGAGTCATCGGCGAAAAAAACACCCTTTTAACCACAAACTTACCAGCAGTTACTGTCTGCTGTAACACCTTGATAAATACCATGATGCCTCGCGTTCAAGTGAGCCAAGGTAGGAATAACCTCTATGGTTAACACAGGGGGTTATATAATGCGGTTCGATCGGCTGTTAGATAGCTTAAGGATTCCTTATCTAACAACACACTAAATTACCCACAGAATCAAGATAGCATTTCCCAAAGACCTCCAAATCACTACCCTACGTAAAACCTACACCCTTGATTTCAATCAAGTCAGCCTGCCTAACTTCAGACGGCACTTCAACCGATATCAACCACGAAACAAACTTGAGGAGCGATACAGGCTCTGCCTTGCCCTTGTTTTTGTCGCAAAGTCCCAGCCTGGCCTTGTCGACAAGCAGAAGACCAAGATCCGAAACATTAAGCACGTCTTCAAGCGGATGGCCAACGAGCATGTTGAGATCCTCAATGAGCTGGGGAAGTTAGTTGCCTTGGCGGAGGCGTGAGACGGGCTGAGGGGGGGGGGGGGGATATGGAAGGTGGCTCAATCAATGTACGCTAGGCCATAAATCACACTTTATTTCACACGGAGGTACATTACCTTACCTAAATACCTGTCTGTGTAAAGATCCTTGCCCAACCCCGTCAGTTCCCCCGCCTTCGCTCGCGCGCGCCGCCTCTTCTCAGTCACCGAGCTTCGCTTTCTCGCCCGTCGCAAGCGATCGTTGTACAGAGTAGGTGGCCCGCGGACGCTCGCATCCACATCCTCCTCCCACATCCTCCGCCTCTCCACTCTCTCATTCCCCCTCCCCTGCCACCATCGCGCCGCGCACCCCTCTCGAACACCATTCAGCAGTCCCCTCATCTGCGGCCTGTCTCTGCTGCAACCGCCGCCACTCCTCACTCAATGCCCAATGTTGTAAATGCACATGCTCGAAAGCATCACATTTCTTCCAACGTTCAGGCTGTGCACCAAAGTACTCATTAGCCCGCCGCCGGCTTCAACTGTCGAGATGAATTCTTAAGGGGAAACCCTCTCAAACTTTGTTCCCACCAAGAGAGTTTGGGCCGTGTCAGCCCAATCCCGCCGAATCTTCTCCTTGGCAACCCTCCAGACCTCGCCCGCTCGACTACTCTGTCTGTCTGCGCTGTGCTGCTTGGTCTGCATGCTGCTCTCTGCAAACTGCCCACACTCGCGCTCTCTGACCAGTCAACCCACACAGAACTCAATCAGCCATACCTAGGTAGCCACCCAGCCTGACTCCAACGCCTGGACTGCCATTCCCATCCCCGCCGGCCTCTTCCCAGACTTGCCCAGTGCCGTTTATACCGTACCGCGACGCACCAGCAGCAGTAGCACCACCACAACGTCCATCCCGGACCGGGACACGACTGAGCAACAGTCTACACCCAGCGACTTGACGCTCGCTACTTTACCTTACTTTCCCGCAACTCTGTGCTCCTGCGACTTGCCTTCCAACCTTACCAAGTGCAGTCCGGCTTGGCCCCTTTCGCCCGCTTAACGCGCCCAGTCGAAACCGCCGACGACATCCAGCTAAACCGCTCGGCCAGTCCTTTTTTCCTTTCAACATCAACCACCAAACCCCCCCCCC
>PUHP01000088.1:26972-57873 GCA_006783085.1 Colletotrichum shisoi | reverse complement strand
TACCTTTACTCTTATTATGTTTTTAGAGGATTTAGGCTAATTCTACTAATCTAGCGTAAAAAAGGGTACTTTTTGTTATAAAGAAAAAGTTACTAGTATTAAATTAGAATTAGTACTATAACACAGGATTAATCTAGTTCTAAAAGGAAAGTAGGTAAGTAAGGTAAAAGTAGAGTAACACCTAGCGCTAGCAAAAGTAGGGCAGCAACAGCCTACACTTTCGCCTTAGCAGGCGCGCAGGCTATAGTCTATCTTAGATTATACAAGCCTAGTCACACCTATAAAGTTATCACTAAATCCGCAAATAACCTTATAACAACTAACCTTTAACCATCTATAATATTAAACTAACATAAAGGTTAGTAGTATTATAATCCTCTAGTATAACCTTACTAGTTAAGATTAAAAAGAAGGGTATTAATATATGAGTAGTAGAGATATAATTAACTACTATAAGACTTTCTTTATTACCTAAGTTAAATATTATAAGCTTAAAGAATTTCTTCTCTCTAGTACTAATAACTTTAATACTACTTATAATCTATCTAACTTAAAAAGGGGACTTATTAAAATTCTAAAGGTTATTTAGAGATATATATAACCTATAAAGTAAAGCCTAGTATTTAGAGAACTAGTCCTCTAGATAAGATAGATCTACTTTAGCCTTAAGTTTCTTTACCTTAGTAAACTTAGTAGACCCTATCTAAAGTTTCAAATACCTCTAAAAGAAGCTAGGAAGCTACTTCTTATAAATAAAGCCCTTTAGGTACTCCCTAAAGGATTATATAGTATTAGCTACTTAGATAATACCTTTATTAGTTAGGCCTACTTAACTAGGTATAAACTTAAGGATTTAGCTAAAGGTAATAATACTTCTTTCTTTATTATTAGTTAGACTAGGAAGATGTTTAATCTCTTTACTAGAAGGTAGAGTCTTACTTACTTTTAGTAGGCTAATATACTTCTTTAATAAGAATATAAATATCCTAGCCTACTTAGTAATAATAGTATAGCTAAGTAGCTTAGTAGTTTAGTATATCTACCTATCTTAATATACTTAAAAATATCTTTTAGTAGTAACTTTTACTATACTTAACTAATTTATATTAAAATTAAGTATATTATAAATAATAAAGTAAAAAAGAGATATACTAAACATAAGGTTATTTAAAGTAGTAGTTATTAGTTAGTATTAAAATGTAAGGTTATACATAGTTATATAAGGCATTTAATAGTTATAGATAAACTTGTAGTTATAGGTTAATTTGCTAAGTCTATAAGGAACGAATAAACGAGGCTGGAATTAAAGTGGGCCGAGGGGTAATAGACAGCGGAGCAGGAATCGACCGGGCGACTACCTATGCAGGCTCGGTCAGTCCTATAGCCTGCAAGATTTCAATGAGTCGGTCCAAAAATTTATGCCTGTCGTCTCTCATCGTAGGTATGGGTAGACAATGAGAAAACCGAGGTAGGATGCAGCTCCGACGCCGGCCCAGAGACGCGTTAAAAGACAAACCCGCCGATCAGCACGTCGCCCTTATCCATGCAAGATCCGGACGATCTACCTTTCAGCGCCACTGCCCGACTCGTCCGAGATTTCCTTGTGTGTAAAAGGGTGTTTTTTTCGCCGATGACTCAGGCCGTCAGTTGGGGCCCATAAAGGTCAAGCGCTCCGGAAGTGTGTGAATACAGACAGATACGGAAGGCAACCGACTAACATGTGGGATTGGCCTCGTGCATCTCCCAGGCCCCACATCGTCGCAGCAAGCTTTGCGTCATCTGCACTTCCTTTGGCCATGATACACGCAGGTAGGTACCTAGGTCAGGTACCTTTCTCGGCACTGCTGTGCGGTGCCCAATCACCGATCCCCGAGCTTCAACATCTGCGTCGACCCTCTCCCGCCCGCCCGTGCTCCAGCTGCAAGTTGACCGAAGGTGAATGACGCCGTTCCCTCCCCGCGTTCCGATCTTCCGCTGTTGCCGTCTTCCGACAGACTTTATTGGCCGCCCGTCACCGTTGCGTCCTCCACCGAACACGCGCATCGTACCGGGCCTCGGGTCCCCCGCGATATGCATTCATGACTTGAGCCTTGCCCGCCGTATCCCCGCACCCGCCCGTACGCGCTTCGGTTTTGGTGCCGCGTTCCCTCCATCTCCTTCCCCCTCCCCCCCTTTCTCGCCTCGTCACCGCCATGCCCGTTCCGCAACACGTCTTGAATTGGCTCTACAGCGTTCTCACAAGCGTAGCTAACCACCTTTCTCCTCGCGCCGCCTTTTGTTCCCCAACTAACGCGCCGCCCTTGCCAGGAATACCACGATGTGAACCGCACCTACAACGATGTCGCACAGGCGCTCTCCCACTACTCCTCTCTATCGCCGCGGACCGATGTCCACAGTATGTGCCCTCGCGATTCCACCACGATCCCTCCAGAGCTACTGCTGATGCCTTTCTTAGCCTTTGACAATGGTGCCTCCGCCCTTCTCCTCAACCTCTCCGGCACCTTGCCAGTCATCTTCAGAGGCACCACCTACCGCTTCCCAATCTCAATATGGGTTCCTCACGCCTACCCTCGAGAGGCTCCGCTGGTCTACGTGACTCCCACCGAAACCATGATGGTTCGACCCGGCCAGCATGTAGACCCCCAAGGACAGATTTATCATCCATATCTTGTAGGATGGGCCGCTTTCTGGGATGTGCGTCCATTCTGCCCCTGTGTCTCCCGTCGCAACCCTTGCCTGACTGTTTGTAATGTAGAAATCAACCATCCTCGACTTCCTCGCCATCTTGAGAGACATCTTTGCCAAAGAGCCGCCCGTCATCGCCCGACAACAACCAAGTCAACAACATACTCCTCTTCATGCTGCCCCTCCTTCGCAAACGTATGGCCAAACGCCTCCTCAACTCCCGCCTCTGCCCCCTGATTTGGCTCCTCGTCCAGCCAGCCGCCCGCCGACCGAGGCACCCACAGGTTCTTCACGCCCTCCGCCTCCCCCGCCAAAACAATCCGGCCCTGAGCCTTCGTACCGGAGCCCGCCACCCCCGATCGAGGCGAGACACGGCCCCCCTCTGCCGCCTTTACCACCTGGTGTCGAGCGTACAACAGTTCATGGAGACCACAGTGTACATCTACCAAATCGGTCTCAGAGTCAGACTTACTCCCGTTACGACTCGGCTCCGCCTCTGCCTCCGGTATCTACCTCGCAACAACTATCATCACCAGCCCTGTCCCCACGTTCCGCGCACGATCTTCAGCAGCATCAGCGGCACCAATTTTCTCGCGACGATGCTCCTCATCCACAAGGTACCTCCGAAGACCCTCGGCACTCCGCCTTGTTCCTACCTCATCGGCAAAGTGCTCCTCAATACGATGGACCTCCGCCCAGGTGGCAGCCGGCTGGGCAGTATCAGGCACACCTGCTGCAGCAAGAACGGCGCTTACAGCACCAGCCACCTCTGCAACAGAATATAGCAAAGCCAGCGCCGCCTCCGGATCTGCTCGATGAGCCTCTCACCTTGAGTATACCTTCGCCATCATCCGTCCCCGCGCCACCAATACCTCCAAACCCGGAAAAAGACGCATTGCTGCACCAATTAGCGCAAACGCTCCACTCCCTTCGTCAACGTAGTCGGCAACAGAACGAGTCCAGCATGGCAGGCTTGCAGGCGCAACGTACAGCCATGATATCCGCATTTTCGACGTTGCAGTCCGAGATGGGCACCTTGGGTCAAACGTCGGCCCTACTCCAGAGCAACGCAAATATCCTCGTGGAAGCGCTGCGAAAGGCCGACGCTGTCATCGAGGGCTCATCACGTCAGACCGCCCCCGACATCGATGAATTGCTAGTGGCGCCTACGGTTGTGGCTAATCAGCTCTACGCGCTGGTGGCCGAGGAGAAGGCCATTGGGGACACCATTTTCGTGTTGGGCCGGGCTGTGGAACGGGGTAGAATTTCACCTGCTGTCTTTTCCAAGACCACCCGCTCTCTTGCTCGCGAATGGTACTTGAAGAAGGCATTGGTTCGCAAGATAGGCAAGGGAATGGGGTTGACAGCATAGCAATGCGGGTCCTCTCATCGCCCCTATGCATAGAGCCCAGAAAGACGCACACTTGGGCATAAATAGAGGTTTATTCGACTACGTTGCTCAACGCCTGGTACTCATCTTTCGACTGGCTGCGTCCAGTACAAACGCGCGCATGACTGATGTCCCTCACAAGCCCTCGTACTCCTGAATATAATACATGTACCATTCCGTGCTACGCTAAGACGTCAAGAAGCAGTCCAAACAGCCTATCAGCCGAGCAGTCAGCTTCTGTAGTGTCGCTTGCTGTTCTAGCTAGCAACTTATTGCACCCCGCCCAACTGTACCGGCACCAACGGTCGCGAATAGTGGATTCTGCACTCGGTGCCGCCTAGTAGAAAGACTCAAGATGATCGCGACCAACCCCAACTGAATATCGGTGCCTCTCTAGTTCGGTCATTTCAGCGAGCTGAGCCTGATGATTCGACCTAAGTTTGACACCAACTTGATCCACTGACTGGGCCGGTCGTACTCATGGGCAGAGCTGTCTTTCGCCGCTGATGGACACCATCGAGATGAGGTACTTCGTTTCGATGCTTGCGTATTATGGCGGGCATGCTTCTGCGTTTTGAGAGATTCTTAGTTCTTGCAGTCGCAGGGGGCTCAGAGATATAGCGAGATGAAAACTCTTCCGTCAGAGGTTTGTCATCCAACCCACCGGCCGGTTTGCTCAAGAGCTGTGATTCATTCTTCTGGCCGACACTCAGATATGATCCTTGCCGGGCATGGGGAACTCCCGTTCTAATCATTGCGTGTCCTTTGCGGCCGCTTTCGTCTCCATTGCTAGCACCATTGTCGTGTGATTTGTTCCTATCCCAGGATGCCGAGATCTTTCTCCAAGCCTCACGACCGCGCTTGAAGCCTAGGCTATTGAATCGACTTCCAAGGAGACTCTTCTCCAAATCCACCCCGCGGTGTTGCTTATGCATACGACTAACCGAAGCTTTTCCATGCGCCAATGCGGTGGTTTCGATGCTGGGTCGGCTAATGGACTCGTATGCGTTGATGCACTCCTTCAGTGATGAGTGAGTCGTCTCGTTCGACACACGGATATCGGTTGACATCTGAAGTGACCGGCGTTCTGGAAGGACTTCTGATGATGCTGTTGCCTGGGACGCTCGACCATAGTCGGGCCATGACGCCCCATTGGGGCCAGTAACGGTTGGCGTTCTCTTCCCTGGTCCAGTGTGACGTCTTAGTTGCGAGCCACCTTGCGAGTCGCTGTCCTTTGAGCTTCTGTCAAACAGTTCCCGTAAAGTCACTACTCTGTTCTGGGGGGCTTTGCCTTCGGCTTTGGTTGGTGAGAGGGTTAGCCCTAGACTTTCACTTGTAGTGTGTCTGCCGTGGCTCTGGATATCGGTGTTCGACCGGGAAATAGTGTATACGTCGAGTTCCGACAGCCTTCTACTCTGCTTCCTGGTCAAGAGCGGTGTCCTAGTGACGGAGTTTTCCTGCAAGTAGGTATTTATCTCAGAAACCAACTCTGGCGACTCGCATCCCGATGAATCTCTTGAGTGGAGGGCATCCATGGCTCGTGGCCACAGCGCAGACATTTCGCTTCTACTTTTATATCTCTCCGGGATGGTAAGCCTCTTCTTCTGCAAGTTTTCGCTTATGGAAAGGGCAATCTGGCCGAGCTTGTTCCCGATTGTCTTGGATACGCTGCGGGTCCACGCTGTGGGATGTATTGGGCTTGGCTCCTCCCAGCCACGGCGAGTCTGTTCTTCGTGGGTTCTATTTTCCGGTGCTCTTGAGTCGTTTGGGAGGAGTGTAGCTCCATTAGACGCCGTCTGCCAGGCCCTGGGTGTCGATTGTCTCTCCGGTGATGGTGTCTGTGGGGGGGAGCGGACCGCTGCGGTATTTTGACGGCGGCAAGGTTGCTGACTTGACAGAAAACTCAGGGGTATTTGCATTTCAACCAGCATTGGAGGTGGCTTGGTGTAGCCTGGGTTGTCAATCGCACCTGCGGCGGACTCGAAGATCTGGCGTCTTTCGGCCACAAGGCTTTTGTTGCTCCCGCTCGTGACGGTGTGTGTGGTAACGGGCTGCCTCTCGCCAGTGAATACATCAAACGTATACACGATTGTCTCGGCAGTCGATTGTTTTCTTAAACATTGAGAGTCTCGTGGTATACAAGACGGCCCTCTGCGAGAGGAGATCTGACTTGAGCTTGAGGTCGAGATCGGCTGCTCATGTTTGATGCGGCCATAGCCGAAGGCAGAATTCTCAATGTTGTTGTTTTGGCCGGCTTGCCCCCCATTTGACCTGGTCAAGCTGCTCCTGGCTGAAGAATGAGATGTCCTGGTGTCTACTATTTCGGGGCCGGCAGCGGCTCGAACTTCTAGACTGGTTATGCCATCGAGGATCTCGAACTTTGATACAATGGAAGCCAAGCATGTTGTAGACTGTGTGGATGGGGAGAATGCCAGAGTCCCAGCCTTCTTGGACGCCTGTCTTGGACGCTGAGGCTTCGACTGGCAAAGTTGTTCAGGCAAGATGTCTGGCCCATCAAGCGCGTGCTTGTCCTTCGGGGAGAGACGGAGGGGTGCTGGCCTGGTTTCATCTGGGGCGAAGTCCTTGGGCATAAAGTGTCGGGCCGGAGAGAGAAGTGCAGAGGGCGTGTTTTCCATTGGATGTCAGCTTACAGGGAAACGACAGTGTCCCTGGTAGTATTGGAGGTTGTGTACAGGTTCAATGGGCGGAAAACATGAGGTCTGCGGGTGGTTCTCTACCCGGGGAGACAGTCCGAAGATGATAATAGTTTCTGGTGTGTCCCTTCGAAATTCAATTTGCCATTCACCTCGTGACGCAATTGGTTCCGGGGAAGAACGATGGCACCAAATGTTCCTTGTCCTTGGTCCCTTCTTCCGAGGCTCGTAATCGGTTCTTCCTCAAGGCAACCACGTTGCCCCGTAATTTCATCTGGATCGTCTCCCGTGAACAGAGACGCAAAACATTTTGGTTTTGTAGCTCACGGGGACTCCAAGCTCCTGCTTCGTCCAGAACGTCACTAGATGGATGGAAAGTCACTATAAAGCAGAAATTTAATACTGACTGACGCCACACGTAATGGCATGGCACTTATTTCGTTACGCATATATCGACCAGAGCCACGCCGATGATTTCAACATCTTATCAATGAATTCTTTGGTTGGTAAAACCTCCATCAGTGTGTCATCTGCATCACATGGCAGGTGTCTCAAACAGTGTTGACTCAAGGTGAATATGACAAATTTATGGGTAGAGCCGAGAATGATCCCGTTGACGAAGTGAAGCGTCCTCGAAGACAGATTTTAACAAGGGGGTAAAAGGAGCCGATGGTGTGTCGGTGTAGGCAAGATGGCGACATAGAAGCGCTTTTTGAACAGGCCGCAATGATGCCACTACTTTTATTCTACTGTGATGCTCGTCTCATTTGTCAGGTGAACCTTTAGAGAAGGCAAGTCGGAGATTGGGGGCTCAAATTCTCTCTTCGTAGAGTGCCATCTCTCGGTCTACTCGAATGAATCCCTCCTCGGGGTCACCGTCGATGATGCGCTGCGACTCGGCACCAATCACATCACCATGAGGGCGAGGTCGCACACGGACAGACTCAATGTGCGAGGTGACGGCACCTTGGGTGCTTCCATGTATGCGGGTACTCGGCCCGCTGTTCAAGCCAACTTTGGGAGGCGCACTGGAATTGGTTGTGCGACAGCTTCGCCGCGGTGTGCCACACGAGACACGAGAGGCGATCAAGGAACCTAGCGGAAGGAAGACGAGGACTGAGGTGTAAGTCAGAGAGCCCGACTCGAAGTTGATCCAGCTTCCCCATTGTATAACAGCGAACACGACTAGCCGGTTCCGATTAGATATGCCCAAGAGGAGAACTGATGGTAGCACAAACCAGGTATGATCATCAAAAGGCCATTGGTGATGATCAGTATTTCCATGGCACTCATCCCCTGTCTCGAGGGAAGGATGCCGCGATTTTTGACAAGGTGCATCAGGAGCTTGATGTTGAACAAGGCGCAGTAGTAAGTAATGGAGACAGCTCCGACAATGCCGCTGCTCTGGGAGATCCAAAGCGAACCGGCAACCGACATCGACATAATAGCCTTTATGTTAACGATGCTACACCAAACTCGCAGGGTGATGGCCGCTGCTGAAACGAAGCAGGAAAACCCGGTGAAACCCCGCTTCCAGAGGCCCGGCAGCAGGCTAACGAGAGCCCATGCCTGGATGCCGAGCGACACCTGAACAAGGATATGCAGAAGTAGCGAAATTGCTTCCGTCGCAACACTGCGGTAGTGGTCTGCCAGCGATATGTGGGAGTAGTCGGCTGCCAAGAGACAGTAGATATTGGACCAGTTGGACGTGAAGTGAACCGCCAGCAGCGTCATGCGGACAATGTTGAGCACGAGACCGGTGATCTGGAGCCACAAGGAGACTTTGACGAGCTTGAAGGGGGGCATCATGACAATAATGGTCAATAGCAGCATGAAGCTTGCTCCAATCTGAGAGCCATAATTGGCGCTTGTGCTGATGAAGTCCTGGTATAGTGCGTTAACTTGTGCCAGTCCAAGAACCAAGGTTTCGTTGTCGGCCTTCTTGATGGAGAAGTTCTGCTGGAAAGGATCGAAGTTGTCCATGTCTTCGGTGGTGCTGGTATGACAGAGGAACAGGCACCGCATCCAGCTACAAGGTAGGTGAAGAAGGATCGTTGGTCTGTATAAGAAGTGGTCAAATTCCACTGAACATGGTTTACTACCACAATCCAAGGCCAGGAAGCTAGCGGGACTTGGGAGGCAATCAGCTTGCTAGTGATGAACGCGACAACCATGCACGTGGGACGAGACAGCCTTCATTACGGCGCGCATTAGTAGGGGGACGCAGGACCCATGCCCGTCGTATATCGAAAAACAGACCGCCCAGGAGCTGTGATCTGAGGCGATTTCGTTCGATTTGGAGTTTCCACTACCTGCGCAAACATAGGCGGAGCTGGGATGTTTGGTGGTTCTCAAACAGGGGCAGGACTGGGCGTCAAACCAGTATTGTACGTTGGCATCTAAGCACAGCCCTTCCGTTTGCCCCCAGTCCATTTCAAGAGCGGCAAGAGATAATTAGCCTAGACACACTCACCAGCTTCCGACGAACCATGGCATCTTCAGAGTCAGTCGCCACAAGAGACTATCACGCCTCCTCGTTGACACAATCGGTGGCACTCGAGACGCGCACGAATGGTACCAGCCATGGGGTCCGTGTTCTCTCAATAAGAAAGAGACCTTAGTTCACTACACCTTGCCATCTTAAAGATATGTCGTCATGGTGGCCAGGAGCGGTGGGTTTAGATCCCGGCATTCGACGGAGACCGTCCGAGAATTATTCAAATTGGACTCGTGCCGCCAGGTTACTTAAAAGTTGAACTGGTTCAACGAAAGGGCCGTGCCAGCTGGGAGTTTGGAAGACAAGCCACCGCCTAACTGCCAGTCCCAAAACCCGGAGCCCCGACCCCGTAAAGCTCCACAGCACCGCACTTGACCGGGAGTCGTAAACTCAGGTGCTTCGCGCAGCAGGTTCTTACCCTTCTTATTTTCCTTTCATGCATCGAATATAATTCCCACTTCTAGAACTAGAGAGGGAAGCCCGAGGCTGCTCTGGTTACATACCGGCAACCCTTCAGCCGTTCGATTTGTATCACGTTTCCACGCTGAGAAGCGAGAAATGATAGGTATGAAAAACATTCCTCAGCCGTCAGGTGGGTATTTTCCGGGAGCAGACGACAAGCGGGGTCGGAATTTACATGTGAGACAAAGAGATAACGTGCCGAGACCGTAGCAGCCAATTTCTCCCGGAGCGGGGGCTGTGAGAGGTCTGGCCTTCCGCATGTCTCGCCTTGACGTTCGAGCTGACTGCCCGCTTGCCACATGCCTGCGCGAACTTCCCTGCTTCCGAGTGCCCCTCTGATGACTAGTCCAGGCCCATTGCACTGCAAGGTACACGTTGATCGCGCTCCGTTTGGCTTGAGTTGCAACATGAATGCCGGTTCCGGTGGCCATGGCACGATGGCTCGCAAATGCGACACACCTCCCGCTTAAGCGTCAGCAGAGCAACGGATGCTTGCATGGCAAGAAGTGGTAGTAAGTCTACCCGCAGAAGCCACATTCCTATATGTTGTCTAATATATCTTGTGTCTAAGACAGTCAGGATGCTGAAGCTCCAAGTTAAAGCGGTGGTAGTGGTATCGCCTCTTGGGACCCGTTCGCCCTCCATGGCCGAAACAGAACTCGCCCGTGCAGGATCTCAACATGCGCTAGATCTTGTAACACCTATCATCCCCTGGTGTTCTATTTGCACCACCGATTTCATGAAATAGAGTAGAGACACTGCCATGCTGTCTGAGCTAGGAGCTGAAACGGGACGTAACATATGTCTCTTTAGGGTGTGGAGCATGGCTTTGGAGCTCGACTTACAGCTGCCCCTCTACTCATGCCACTGCTCGGAGCCGCCTCCGAACAACGCCGCCATGCAGTTGAGCTTGCCCTATTGCCGACGCCATCTTGGCTGTGGGTGGACGAGTTGAGATCTGTTTTCAGTTTAGCCCCAGCCAACTCGTCATGTTTCTCCGCTTCCCAGTTTCCTTGTTCTCCCGTATCAGTCCGAGTTCACAATAATGGGTTGTCTAGTGGCCATTGTCACTACCATGGCCACCATGTTGAAGGCTCTCCTTCGGCTTTGGTTTGGATCTGGGTGGTAGTCCGTAGGTGAGATGATGCGGGGCTCAACGACGAGGAAAAAGCCGGAAGGTGAGGGTTAAAAACCTCATCGTATCCCGCTTCGTCTTTGTGGCCCTCGACATAGGCATCACTGCTTCTCCCAAGGTGCGCCCGCATTTCTTACTTTTCAGCTATCCCTTGAAACCTTCAGCTCTCGGCCGTACTCAATCATCTCACCTGAATGTTCCCGGACAAGTTCTCGCGACATAGTGGGTTGGTTGCCGCCTGCTTTCGAGTTGCCTTGGCCACTACTTCTTGTCATCTTCTCCACCTTCATCTTGATCCCCCCGTTCCCATACTTTGCAGCCTCCATCACTGCCCATGATGAGAGCTACTGGAAGGCTCTTCTTCGGCATTTGGGCCGTCGGCCGAGCTGCTGGCTTCTTCATCGTTCCTTGTTCTAAGCCAGTGGTTGTTGAGCGCGCCGATCCCATCGTCAACCCGGGAGCTCTTTCCGGGCATGTACACACCATCATGGGTGGCAATGGTTTCGACTTTAGCATGACATACGACCAGGCCCGCGCCGCAAGTTGTTCGACTTGCAAGGTCACCGCTGACTTAAGCAATTACTGGATCCCGACTCTTTATTACCAAGGGCAAGATGGTAAATTCACTAGCGTTTCGCAGTCCGGGGGCATGCTGGCCTATTACCTGTGAGTACTTGGTTATCTAGCTGGTACGGCCAAAGGGCAGTGGCACTGAATGACTGGGCTATTTCAGCTTTCGACAGGACTCCAGAGACCCCGAGTACAGCAAGGGTCTTATAGCGTTCCCCAAAGGTTTTCGCATGCTGGCTGGTAATCCCAAGCTTCGCAGTTTCAGCAATACTCTTGAGCAGAGAGCTATTTCCTACGTCTGCCTGGGCAATGGCGGTCCCCAAACCAACGGATTCCCTACCCGCAACTGTCCCAATGGGCTGCGCCTCCAGATCTTGTTTCCTTCGTGCTGGGACGGTGTCAATCTGGATTCACCCGACCACAAAAGTCACATGGCCTATCCGGATCGTCTTGACAATGGCAAATGCCCGTCGACTCATCCCAAAAGATTCGCGACGTAAGGCGAGTTCTAGGAGACCTAACCCAGACACTGCTAATGCTTCCGTTAGTCTGTTCTACGAGGTCATCTTCAGCGTCAATGAGTTCAAGGACAAGTGGTATGGCGAGAACGATACTCAACCGTTTGTTCTGTCCAATGGGCAAGTCTCTCGTCCCAGCTTTGCAAATAATACCATGACTGACGCTGCACAGCGACCCAACTGGATATGGCCTGCACGGCGATTTCGTCAGCGGATGGGATGTCAACGTGCTTCAGGCCGCTATCACGCAGTGCAAGGATGGTGGCGGTAGCATCGAGAAATGCCCGGTATTCCATTTTTTTGACGACGAGATAAGGAGGGGCTGTCAAGTTCCTGTCAAGGTTAATGAGCAAGTTCAGGGCCAGTCTGACAAGTTACCGGGCTGTAACAGCGTCCAGCGCGGCCCTAGCAACGCCCAGCCGGAATCAGGGTGCGGTGCAACGACACAGATTTCTTTGCCTCAGTGGGGATACAAGGACGTGACGAGCACACTTAAGTACAGATACCTTGGTTGTGCCCGCGATCCGTCGGGCCAGGGTCGCACGCTCCCGAGTGCAAAAACGTCCAGCGACGGCATGACAGTTGATGCTTGTATCAAGCACTGCAACGGAAAGGGCTTCGCATATGCGGGTCTGGAGTATGCCAAAGAATGCTGGTGCGGTAACTCAGTGGCCGATGACCGTATGCCCAGAAAGGGGCTCTGGGGAGGCTGCAACATGCCTTGTCCAGGTAGCCAGAGTGAGATGTGTGGCGGATGGGCCGCTCTCTCACTTTATCAAAAGTGTAACGGAACTTGCCAAAACGCCGAGTTAATTTGAGGTCAACCCCTAAAGAGGTTGCCGGGGGATGTGGATTCCGTGTTCTATCAGTTGAAAGTGCAAGTTGAACCTCCTCGTCAAGCATTTAGTCTACTTGCGTCAGTCAGCAGGAACTCTAGAGCGTAACCGCTATTGTCACGACTCAGTTTGGCCGCCTTCGTCGCCTTGTATACGCAGTCTGCCACATTATCCACTGGAAGGGAAGATAGAAACCCTACCGGCCTTTGGCGGGTATTGGTGCTTGTTAGGCTGCCTCAAAAGGCATGCGTCCGTCGATCCCATGAATCACGACACAAGTGGCATTCAACGTGACCGAAGTACAAGGTGCATGAGTGTGAAATTCGTTAACCCCCAACTGGTGTAGGCCACAAACTCGAGAAACGCCAAACCTCGGATGCCATTCCCTGTAGCCTCGAGGCTCATCGTCATTGAACTATTGTACAGCCAGCTTCTCTTTCGCGGCAACAAGAACGTGATTATACATGGACCGTTATTCGGTAATGGAAGAATCGTTTATTGACTGCGACACGAACATTAGCAATGGTTAGAGGTAACAGAGGCTAACGAAGAAATGCTCACGGAGGAAGAAGGAACTCGCCCCAGGAGCTCGAGAGGAAGGCCACGGCAGCCTAGTGATTCCTGTTAGCAAACCCGGCCCTGAGAAGGCACGAAAATCTCAGATGAGACTTACACCGAAGACGACGATGCTGCGGACGACGGGCGCATTCTCGGAGGAGGTCAGGGCATCGTAGGTGGATCTGAAGTAGCCTTTGGGCTGGCGGGAGCGAGGGCTGCCTCGCTCGACAACAATTCTTTTGGGAGGCATGTTGACGGTAGAATGTGATGTATAGAGGAAGAGAGATTGCGGGACGAGCTTATTATAGTGGTGGGTGTTGGCGTCGTGGAGGAAAACTGTCGGATCTTGACTTCGTCACGATGTGAGGTTGGAAACGGGCCAGCTGCACACAGTAAGCTCTGGCCGCAGACAGCCGAAATTTTCGATTGAGCTGGACGTCACCCAAACGAGCCACGGGTGGCGGCGGGCTGACCATCATTGTGGAGACCGAGGAGTGTGGCTGGTGGGTGAACCAGCCACCAGCGTGTGCAGCACACGTATCCGTACCTACCATACCTACCACATGGGAAGGAAGGAACCAACCACCTAGAAACCTTCAACACCCCGCGCGCTCCAAAAAGGCGAAAGAAAGTCCATGCTCGTACCTCCCGCCGACGATGCGAAAGGCGGCCCTACTATTGGATTAGCCGGCAGACGCACGTCAAGACAATGGCTGACACCCCACAACCGCCGGGACCGGGCGGCTTCTTCCCTTCGCAAACTCTCCCGTCGCCCGCTCCTAGCACCGCCTCAGTCCGCTCCAGCGCGGCTCTTCCACATCCTCGCGCCAGATCGCTGCGGCCGGGATCGAACAAGGAAGAAACGGTGCGTAGATACGTCGAGGAGCGCCTGGCTGTAGTCAACCGTCGCTATGTCAAGAAGTATGGGAACCCAGAGCCTGGCGACCAAGTCGTCGGCTACAAGGCTTTTGCCGAGCTTTGCAAAGACCTCCACGGCGTTATCGACATCCTATGGCTATCTGGAACCCGTGAGGAACCCATGCCCCCAGCTAGATGGACGAAGGCGTCGTGAATGCCTTGAAACACCAACTCTGACTCGGTTCTGCAGCGAGCATACAGATCCCATTTCTCTTGAACATCGCCAGTGACTTCACGCAGTGGATTGACTCATTCCCACCTTCTCCCAGAGCTGCCTTTTCCATCTTGAAGAAATTGGACCACTGCTTTGCAAGTCTTCTGGCTGGCCGCGACATAGAAACAAAAGCCACTCTGCCCGGTTTCGAGAACGGCATGAGAGCAGGCATGTCCACGACGGACATGGTTCGTTGCCGAAGCTCTGTGGAGCAAACCAGGCTGGCTGTTGTCGAGGTTCTCAGCAGGGAGCCTAATGATGGCAGCAAGGACGACGAAACGGAAGTGGACGATAGTGAGACAAACACCGCGATGGGAAACGACATCGATATTGACGATACAACGGGCTTGGCACGGGACGACGACAACGACGACGACGACGATTACGACGACGATGACAGAATTTATATGGATGCCGCACGAGTCTATGAGCATACCATTGTCCAGTTGGGCGAAAAGTTGGGAGATGTCTTTGGGCCCGCGGTCCCAGGCGCCAGCGATAACACTCTTTGCTCTGCCGCCTCATGATGGCCCCCAATCAACCGAAGAACATCGAAGTTTTTGTGAACCCGTACACAAAGTTCCGAATAGCTTGGGGCTACGATTGGCTCGCACGCCGATGGGTGACAGTGAACTGTGCACCATCTTGGCCTAGTAATTGTAACTCGTACCATAAAGCAGAATCCAGGCCCGTCTTGTGTCTCACAAGCCGGAGACGTGGAGAGTATGACTGAATACCGTTCGGGCACGATGGTCGAAGGGTTTAGCGGCAAACAGAATGCATGGTGGATTGAAACACGCTCCGTTGGGCCACAGCAATTTGATCATCATCGAAAGCGCTAGCGTTGCTCACTCGGCGTACAAGTCCTTGGTGCGATGGATCGTGGGAGCACCGCGAACCACTCTGGATGTGATTCTACAACTAAGCAGTTGGGCGTACGGTATATGTAGGACGATGAGAGCAAGGTAATGCGAACATTCGCGGCGTGGCCAACGACCCCCCGAAAGACGCGAATCGAGCGATATGCCGATGAATAGTTCATCCGGGTTCTGTCTGTGGGTGGGCGCTCCGGTTCCAAGGACGGGGAGGATGTCTCGGGGAACGATTCCCAGCACCAGTAAATAAGGTCGGCATTGACCAGCTGCTATACTTCTAGCCGTACGGATACAAACTTTAGCAACCTTTTTAAAGTGCGATTCGGTTAAACTCGAGGCCTCTGCCGTAGCAAGCCGACTTAATCGAAAGTCTCCGAACATGAAATTCTCCGTGGACACGGACTGATGGCCCCCCAAAACGAACCGCCAGGCAAGTGGCACTTCCCATGATCCCTGAAGCGGCGCTTTTCCCGTACATGGATTTGAGCTGAGTGGACCTTGTCACTTGGTGTCTCAGAACATGCAATGCTGGTCCAGTATCAGGAGCCATGCGCTTGTGTGGAGTGTTTCCTCCCCCCCCCTGTTTTTTTTTTGTGATGTGTGGGCAGTCAGTCACCTTGTTACTACAATTCACTTCTTCTACGGATACAGAGTATGGATGCTTTATTTCTTATACATTGTTTTTTCAGGGGCTTCTGGGAATCTCGTTATGGCGACTATCTTGTTCCCACCTCCCTCTGCCCCGGAGGAAAGAGCTGTGTCTCATCAGATGGACGAAGCCATCAACTTGCCACTTTTTTATATCGTAGAAAGTCGAGCGGCCTCCGATGCTTCTTTCGCAATGCTGTCTTGATTGGCGACCCCTCCCGATCTTTCCATCTAACAAAAGTCATAGTTTCTTACCAACTGATGATCTCTACTCTATACCATGAGTCTTAATGAATGGCCCAAGCCCACCTCCTTTTTTCCTTTTCCCCCTCCTCTTTTCTCGTGTCCTTCTTCGAAGACCAATCCTCAGCTGCCGGTGGAGATGGCAAAGATTATTTGACGCTCTGCAGCCGAACCGCCAATCACAGCGGCTGGTCACTGCCGCATCGGGAGTCGACCCTTGGCCCGGGTGCCCCGTTCTTGGGTCTCGTCCCATCTAATCCACGCACCCGAGCCCCCTATCATCCTGTATTTTCTCTTTGCCCCCTTGTCGTCGGTCAATATGTAGCATGCATCCTTGAGCCTCTTTTCGCCTATTCCTGTTGCACCATTTCTCCCAGTCCCGGCATATTATTCCCTGTCAATATATTGCAATGTAGGCCTCGTCCTCTTCCGACCCCTATCTCTCGCGGCGGCTAGGGTCATGTCCGACGCAGATCAGGACTCCCTGGCATACCTTGTCAACCACCTCTGGCTATGAACTCCTCTCCCTCCCCCAGTCGCCACCGTTCCGACTACACTTGTACAACCCACCTGCGCCCCTTCTCAGCCATCCTTGGGTCTCCGCCTGGACTGGAGCTGATCCAAGAAGCCTGTGCCAGGTTGCCAGACAGCCTACCGTCACCGCCGACCTCGAGTTTACTATTCCCAGCTTCTGGGCGTTTCACCCATGCTCCCCACGTCAGTCTCCCCGCTCCAACTTACCGTTCTTGGACTCGAGGTTGGTGACTATGGCTATGCCTCGAATCTTTTCTTGTACATTGTTGCCCTTCCTCGGCAGACATCCCTTGACGCCCTGTCTTCTGGAGTTGGGTCAGGATCCTGTACCCACACGGGCTTGTTCACGTCGTCCCCATCCGGCCCTGCCACCGCCCTGTCAGTCTGCACTATCTGTATGGTAGTATATATGCTCAGCCCAGCCTTGCGACCCATCAGCCAGAATGTGTCTTGTCCGCCTCTCTCGTTCTCTACCGCACTCGCTTTCACTTACTAGGCTAAGTGCCATTCCATTCATTTCTTGGTGATCTCTTCCATTCGAATATCATCGTCCATTCTTTCAAAATTCCGAATACTCGCCAGTAGCCAGTTTTTGCTACTCTGGATAGACGAGATTTTTAAACAAGTGTTGTTCATCGCCCAGTTTTCCTTCTCCTCGCAGCACACTTCCTTGGTGGTCCGAAAACAAGTCTATCAAATACACAATGCTACCTGCAATCGCTAGCCTTCTCCTGGCTCTCGTGCCTATTGCCATGGCTCTTTCCCCCCCACCGGCAGACGGCATGAACATCATCTGGTCAGAGACATTCCAAGGCAATGCCGGCTCACCGCCTCGGCGTGACACCTGGGACGTGGCTCTGGCTATCGACACAAACAACGAGGTCCAGACTTACACCGAATCATCCTGGAACGTTCAAATATCCGGTGGCGAAACTATCCAGCTCATCCCTCGCAGATCAAGAAGCGGTGTTTGGACATCTGCGCGCATTGAAACCAAGGCGGCATGGACCCCTCAGCCGGGCGGAAGGATGAAGGTTCAGTCCATGTTCAGGATGGGCGAGAACGCGAACAAGCAGGGCATGTGGCCCGCATTCTGGATGCTGGGCGACGCCGTCCGCAACGGAGTAGAATGGCCCCTCTGCGGCGAGCTTGATATTTTCGAGCAAGTCAATGGCCAACTCTCCGCGACGGGCACCGTTCACTGCCAGCAAGAGGTTGGCGGCATCTGCAACGAGCCAGCCGGTCGTGGCGTGGCCACTTCCATCCCCGACAACGGCTGGCACACCTGGGCTTTGGAATGGGACCGTACTTCCAACAGCTGGGCCACGGAGACCATCACATGGACACGCGATGGTGTCGTATTCAGCCAACTGAGAGGTAGCGATATCGGGGACGAGGGTATTTGGGCCACGCTCGCTCACATGCCCTATTACGTGCTCATGAATGTGGCAGTTGGTAAGCTTTCTCCCCCATGGTATTTCGTCTCTGCCCAGCTGCTAAGCCTGCACCAGGCGGTACATTGCCGGGCCCTCCGACCGAGGCCACCCAGGATGGCTATGGTAGCATGATGGAGATTGGATATCTTGCCGTCTACCAGTCGCCCTGATTATCTTTATGCACATCATCGCCACGAAGCTTTGCATGTTCGCCGTTCGTCCGGAGCCTGAGCCTGCTTGATATCGCAGCTGCAGCGCAGCATCGACATCCCTCAACCGCATTAGGTTGACTGCCGCCACAACTTCAGAGGCACACAGCCCCATTTTACTAGCATGGTCCCCTTCCTCAATTCGCGGAGCGTGGTTCTCTTGTTCCTCTAGTTCCTCTAGTATATACCCCTTTCAGTAGCGATATAGAGCGGCTGTTTTTCTCCACCATATTTGAACCCCCAAGTAGCCACAAGACCGAGCAGGCAGTTCCTTTTGGGTAGGATGGTTACAAACCACGACATCTGCAAGCCAACCGTTCAGACTATCCCTCGTCATGTTCTTCGATGTTCATGCACGAAAATAGGGATGATGTGTAGAATAGACGATGCAGCATGACAAGGGGCAAGACAAGTCTTCAAACCTACTTTTTATCCTTCTTATAGATAAAAACCTCTAGATTACTTGTTGAAGCCTGTCTGTACTAACTAGGCTTGTATGCAAAGCGGTCAACAACCGCAACCGCAGACCAAGCCTCAAAAGTAGAATCCCACCTTTGCAGCCTAACCAGCTGTAACACTCTGCGGCTGAGAAGACGTTGAGATGCTGGTCGTTGGAAAGAAGCCTTTGTGATTGTTCTGCTGCAAGTACAGCGCCAATTGATCACCTGCAGACCTGCGTGCACTAGTTTGGTTGTAGATTGAACATATTTTCCTCTCACCAGACGCGTCTGGGGTCAGGGCTGGGGTTGCCTCCCCAGGTTTTGTCAATGTCTGTCGGTGACCCCAAGTCCGGCTGCTCGCCCAAGAGCACAAAAACCCCGTTGTTGGACTGCTGCAGTCTGACAACCAGGTCTCTAGAACGCAGGCACAATATTCACTGACTCTCTACTGGTCGGTCAAACACTGCAAACAGTCTGTCCTGTACTGTGTGGTAGTAGTCTACACAATAGATGTAGGAACTGAACACATACAGGTCAGGCTTTGACCTTTGTGTTGGCAATTGTTATGGACAAAACAGCTGGATTGATTCTCGTAAGTTGATACCACACCACGCCACAGTATAATCTGACAAGACCCCGCGTAGACGACGATGCCTGGATGACACAGGGGCGAGAGAAAAAGAAAGGTGTCCCCAACCTTCTAGTAAGTACAACAATGCTCCTCTCACTCATCCTCCAATACCACTGCCTCTTTTTTGGACTCTTCCTCACCCCTTTTGCATACGTCGAGTAAACACTGATGGGTTGGCAAGCCTCCCCATTTTCCAAATGAAATCCGGGCTCCGCAATCTCACATCGTATGCCGCATTGAATCAATAATTTTGCCCACTTGCACGATAGAAAAATGGCGTCTGACAAGAACTTGCGAAACCGACCCCTTGAACTCCAGAACCCATGATCCAAGGACCCCGACGAGAGGCCCACCCACCAACGACCAGCTCAAAGTAAGCCCCATCAAGTTATGATGTGCGTTACCCTAGGCAAATGCACGCAAAAGATTAGTTCACCGTCGACGAGGCTGTGGTGAACGATGACAATACCCGCCCAGTGTGTCGCTGACCAGACAATAACAGGCATTATTGCCACGCACGACACTATCGATGGAAGACAGGTAAAAAGCGAAGGAAATGGGAAAGTGGCAGACTCGAAAGCTGCGACTGACTGAGTGTGGCGGACACCACAAAGCCTGCGGGCATCGACCGGAAGCTTTCAGACAAGCAGCTGGCGACTTGGAGTCGATGCGGAGCCCAGCACTGGCATGAGCCAACCGTGCCACAAGGGACCCGAGGCCATCTTTTTTTTGTTGGTATTCCGTGCGAATTCATAAATAAAATGGAAACTGCCGTACTTCGCAGGGATTTTGTTGCTTGGCTACACCGATATTTAGACTCGGAGCAGTCGAGTCAGGGGAATCGTAACAACGCCTTAACACATGATAGAAGCCTGACGGGAAACTGGAGGAACCGGACGCCTGCGCAGATCAAGACTTGGACAACATCTAATCTGCGCCAATTTCGTTACCGCCCTCCATGCCGAACGACCCGGTATTGAAGTCGAATGCCTGGTTATCGCCGTCCTCATGCAGGAAGGAGTCGAAATCGAAGTCGTTGAGCACGTTGTCCGAGACCAAGGGGTCGGCAAAGGCCATGGAGCCAAAGTCGACCATCCCGTTTGAACTGTCCATGCCGAAGGCACCGTTTTGACTGTTGTCGGTGTGTGGCTGGGGAGCGACTTGAGCCGGAGGGGCTGGCGCAGGAGCGCTCTGCTGACCGTTAGGCACAGTGGGAACAGCGGCGTTTTGCCCGTTCTTGTTGAAGCTGGTCGCGTTGACGGGGGTGATAGGGGTTGCCGGTGCGGGCTGCTCCGCATCCTGCGCGCCGTCTGCGGCTGGAGTGGTGCCGCTGTTGAGGTTGGTGTTGGACTTCTTCTGCGTCGCAGCCTGTAGAGGGTTGATTAGCTTGAGAGTCAATAATACCGGCTTGCTCACTGTACTTACCTTGGCCTTGGCGTTTTTGTTGTCCTTTTTCTTCGGGGCAGCCTTGTTGGACTGCGATGGAGTAGGCGGTGCTGCTGTCGCCTGTTGAGGCGAAGACGTGCTTGTCCGGTTGGCGTTAGCACCTGCTGGTGCAGATGGTGGGGGCATTGACCGTTGCTGCGGCGTGCCCTGAACTGGACCCTGGGGGCCTTGAGGCACCATCTGGTTGCCATTCGGACCACCTTGCTGCCACTGCACCGGCTGGTTGCCCTGGCCGGCCTGTTGGGGCTGCTGCTGCTGAGGCTGCTGCTGTTGCTGCTGCACCTGTTGTTGTTGCTGCTGCTGCTGCTGCTGCTGTCGGGCGGCCATCATTTGTTGCTGGTTCATCTGGCCGCTGAATTGCTGACCTGGATGCGAGCTGGGGGGGCGCATGCCCCCGTTCATCTGAGGATTGGGGACCATGTTGCCGTCCATCTGGTTCCCCATGCCCTTGAAGAAGTGAGGTGCCATGTTGGGGTCCATTTGGCTGTTCATGAAATTCATGGGATTCGGGGAGCCGCGGGACTGCGCGCCCTCAGGCAGCGGCGACGGAATGCCGGCGTTGTTCATTTGAGGCGTGCCTCGCTTCATCTGCTCCGTTGGGTTCGGTGACGCTCCCGTTCTGCCACCCTGGGGGGATGTCTCTGGGAACGGCTGGCCGTTGGGACCAGGTGGGCCTCCTGGCCCTCCTGGGCCAGCGGGTCCATCTCCTCTCGGCATGGCACCGCCCATGCTGTCCTGCTCCTGTCGAGCCATCATAAGCCTCTTTTTATTCTGCTGCTCCAAAAGCATTAGCTGCATTTGATAGTCTTGCAGAGCGTGGTTACTTCCACCACCGGCTTGAGCACCGCCAGGGCCAGTCCTAATACCGCCGGGACCCATCTCCCCGGCGTTGTAGTATGCAGCCAACCCAGCACCATCAGGGCCTTGAGCCATCATGGGCGAGCCTTGACCCTGAGGGCCGGACGCGTTAGGCATGGGTTTGTTAGGCATCTGACTAGCTTGATGTTGTTGGAGGTTTGCCGCATATGTGGCAATGGACTTAGCTTGGACAGCAGGTGGTTGATTTGAGAATGTCGTAAACTGCTGCGGGGTCAGCGATGCCGGATTAATGCCGTTGGTGATGAGCATCTGCTGTGCTTGGGCTACGTTTGGGGTGGTCCCCACCTGCTGGCCCGGCATGCCCTGTTGTGGTCTTCCGTTCGGCATCATTCCGGGTTGGTTAGGGAAGTTGGGCGTGCCATCCAGACGAGGTCTCTTGGAAGGCGAGGGAGCGGTTTCACCGGAACCAGGCGACGAAGGGCGTTGGCGGTTTCCATCCATGTCCGAAGGGTCTCGTTGCATCTGGGTTTGCTTTGCATGCTGAAGCATCTGCATTGCTTGGGGGCTACGCGGAGCGAGGTTAGCAAAACACAAGCGGTGAGTGGGCGTGGGGAGAAGCAATGGCTCACTTGTTTTGGTTGTTGGCCATGGCCGCGCGCGCAAGGTTGCCCTTTTGCATGTTCATGGCCATGCCTCCATTTTGCATATTGCGCATCATCTGTGAATGATATTGTTGCTGGGCGGCCAAGCCGTCGGGACGCATCTGGCGCAGGAGCTCCTGCTGTTGATTTTGTCGCATGCGGGATTGCTGCTATAGAGCTTGGTTAGCTGTGGCACGCATGGTGCGCAGACGAACAGGACGACGTACCTGGGTGTGGCTGACGTATTGGTTGACAGGTCCGTTGCCACCCTTGGTGCGTTGCGCGTGGAAGATGTCCCAGAACAAGCAAAACCACTCATACAGGAACGAGGATTCTGAGGCGGGCATGGGCAGCTTGGGGGCGGGCAGGTCGTCAGGCAGCTTGGCATCGATGTCATCTTTGGAGTCGGTGTCCATCGGATCATCAGCGAGGCCGTTGCCCAAGAGGTTGCCATTCTCATCCCTTCGCCGGTTCGAGCCGTCCTTCATGACGTTTACTTGGTTGTCCCCGTTCAGAAGGGTTCGGGCGCAATCGAACATTTGATGGCGGAGAAAGTACTCGTAGATGTAGGTGTTGAGCAGGGTGCGTTGGCTCTCGGTGGGCACAGGCATCTGTCGTGGACCGCCGGCTACTTGAGGCGCGACTGCTCCGTTATTCATCATGGGAACAGGAGCGCCGACAGGACCGCCCATGGCGTTCATGTTGGCCAGGTTGGGATTGACGTTGACGTTCATGATGATGGGCTGGGCTGCAGACAGTCGTCTGCCCAGCTGGGTAGGGTGAGGTCGATACGGTGAAGAAAGACAGGGTTGCTTGAATGATAGGGATGCTCGGAGACGAGGAGAGAGCGTCGCGGTCGTCAAAAACTTTCCAGGTCAGCGACCGTCAGGCTGGCGCTGCGAGCGTGACTACGCGATGCGCTAAAAAGCCAACAGGCGGTAGAGCGTGTCAAAATCCAGTGATAGAGCACCAGGGGGTCGGTCAGGCAGGTGGGTAAGTGACCTTGAGGGTATGGTGGGTGAAGGAGAGAACGGGAATGGCTGAGAGGTTCAAAGGGCGCGACCGTGTGGACGAGTAGACGCGACTAGTGGTGGTGCAGTATGCGATGGTACAGATAAAGAAGAGGAAGAAGACGGGGGTGAGGGGGAAGTGTCGAAGGACGTGCAGCGACGAAGGCTGGATCGGATGGTTGATGAGGACGATGGCGAAGAAGGCGGCGAAGGTGGCCGAAGGCGAAAAGCAGGGCCAGATGCAGATGCAAATGCAGGTGTGGGTTGAGTAGTGGAAATGGGATTGAAAGTGGGAGTAGAAAGACAGGAGGAGAAGGAGGATGAGGAGCAGCGCGGCTCGGGGGTCGGGGGTAAAGGTTTGGCTTTGGCTTCTGTCCGGCTCTTGGGATTTAAGTTGCTTTGATTTTGGCTTTGGGGTTCGAGCTGACTGACTGACTGCTGCTGCTGCTGCTGCTGTCTCCACGTCTCTCAAGTCTCTGGGTGCGGTGCAATGCTCTGACCAGGCGGCGTTGTCGATCCTAACAGTTAAGGGTATTATCCCGTAGCAGGTCCAGGTGTCCCTCTCCTGTCTCCCGCAAGCGCTAGGCCGATAAGGCGATGTCAAGGATAAAGTCGACAATTGTCTCGGGGGCCGTGACGGCGGGTAACCATCAACGGGGGAATAGACACGTTTTCAAGGCCAAAGTGAGATTGAATACGTTCGGCATGCGAGGCCACCAGGGGGGGGGGGATTTGGTTGTTGGAAACTGGGAGGAAGGGGAGGAGCAACGCGAGAGTAAGAGGAGAGGAGGAGGAGGAGGAGGAGGAGGAGAGAAAGAGAGGGGCGCTTGGTCAACGGGACGGAGGATATGACGGGACAAGGCAAATGGAAGGGAAGAGAGTGTCGGAGAGTGGACGTCGACGCGGGCGTGGGAAAGGATGGGGTTGGGATTTTCCTAATTTTCGTCTGGGACGCTTGGGCAGATTTCGGGGGTGGGAAGTCTGGAGACCTGGAACCGCCAGGTAACTAGCAGCTACCTTGGCTACCGCAGTCGGTAGCTCCCTGCTGCTGCGGGTATACCTCAGAATGCAGTGCGGACATCTGAGAACGTAAGTTGCCTGAGGCCATTCTTCACTACCTTATGTCAAAGGCGGGAAAAAAAAGGAAATAAGCATACGGCTTCCATTCCAAAGGCTCAAAGAAGAGGGGACACTACAACCACTATGCCCACCCATACATTCACAAGAGAAGGGCCCTGCTAAAGGTGCCCTGGTATCGCATTGCTGGTAACAAATGCTCTACCTTATCAGATGTTAAAGGGATCAATTCTCCGGCATCCCCAATTGCAGCGGTTGATGGACCTACCTCGTCGTATCTCTGGATTATCATCCCGTCGGGCAATCATGAGGTGCTGAGACCTTGCTGGCCGTTGCAAATAAAAATAAAAATCAAGCTGGTGCGCTGGTGCTTTTCCCTTACCACATAACTTCAGTACGGGGGGAGGGTCCCACGGTACTTGAATAGGTAGGATAGGTGGCAGGTAGGTAGGTGCTACTGGTGTGTGTCGCACCGCGCGCATCTTTGGATGGAGCTCACCTCATGCGTAGGGCCCCATAAAGGGCAGCGCGCTTCCAGTGTGCTGTCTCAGTCAACGCGACTGCGCTGCAAGTGTAGACGCGTCTTGCTGTGCTGCATGGGCACACTCCACGTTGAACAACATTTACATTGACGCCTGACATGCTATGTTTATTCCGAATAGAGCTTTCGACATTTCACCCATCCTATTCATCACGCAATCTTGATAGCTGGCAGACGTATACTTAGCAGCCAATGCACCTGCAATCTGCGGATGCATGGGCCCCCTGCAACTCCACGACACGCTCAAGCTCGAAGCTACACTCAGCACATGTGTACCATTGTGCTGTTGATACGAAGATGCCATATCACGTATCTTTATCCGTAGGGTTTACCTGATGGTCATTTCATCTTGGTTTTTGCACAACGCCATCAACCATTCATCGGCTCACACAACCTGTACCCCGTATTTACCGAAATCGGCTGGTAAATGTGAAGGAAACGGGAACTTCACACCCACTGACCCAGGCGCATCCACCACCAGCTTATCGGTTAAGCCCCCTCCTTCCCAGTTCATCCTCTCTCCCTAACCCCTCCTTTCCTTTCCTTTACTTTTACTGCACTGGTCGTTGACACACTCGGCAAGGCTGGGCTGCCATGCCTCGTCGTCAAAACTAACTTGGCCTACCGGCCTCATGGATTTAGACCAGGGCCAGGCCCAACGTTGAGCGCGCGGAGACCGTCGCCGTAAAAACATGGCTTGCGTGCCAAGGTAATTATGGTCACCCAACACCTTGGACTATGCAGCCGCTACTTCATTCTACACTTAACACTTTTTGTTTCTTCTGGCGGTCTGTATGCACGAGTATCTTTGGTAGGTATTTTGAACGACATATCTCGCAGCCATATATCTAGTTAGTGGTATTCTGGAGTGTCCGAGGCAAGATCTTCATCAATTCCGGGCGACGCATCATGGCAAGCCACGCAGGACCGAGACCGACATGATGTTGCCCAGCTAGTATGGTAAGCATGGCTAGGCTGTGTCATCGTATTTCATCGACAATAGACGCTTGCATGTGACGAGGGCGGAGAGAGGAAAATCGAGGCAAGATACTCCATTTCATAGCGAAGAAGAACAGCGCTGCGCTGCAAAAAAGCGTTTCTCTTCTCAATCATCTTCCGGCGGGAGTTCGTCATCAATGTACCGCACTAATGACACCCTCATTTCTGTCGTGTCATGGCCCCGGAGGACGTCGCTGATGAAATGCGCCTCCACTTGCATCTGCACCATCTCCAATGCTCCTCGCAGCACGCCGCAAAAGATATTCGAGTACCACAGCTCATCCTGGGCTCGCTCGTCGTCGGGCAGCTCGACAAAGTCAGCCAGAGGATTTTCATCAAAGACAAGCGAGAACTGCTTGTTGTCTGTCGTCCAATTCGTCACTTGCGGTGTGATATTAAGGAAGATTTTGAAGCCGACCTGATATGGCCAGTCGTCAGTACAAAGGCTTCTTGGAAGACGCTAAGGCAATGTTTTACCCTGGCAATCATGTCTGCTGTCTCGCGAAAGTTTGCGCATCTTTTCATCGTGTTGGATTTGGCCAAATAGTCCTCAATGAGACGGAGGCCGATATTATACCCCATCTTGTCCAGCTGCTTGTTAACCTCGGCATAATCGCTGTCGTAGTCCTTGCATAGTTGCGCAACGATCGTTCCGTAAGTAAGGGTGACGAGCTCGGCGTTGACTTTGTCTATCCGAGTCCTGCAATTAAGGGTGTCAAAATCGTTCGTTTCTAGGCATATGTGGACCACAAGACGTACTTCCAGATCCTAGTGAGCGGTTAGCTTCGTCGTCCAGACACGACGGGATAACGTACTCCTCGCCCAAGCGGGTTGCCTTATTTGCGGCCATGATTGTAGTGCCAGCCGTCGAGGTCTGCGACCAAGCTTGTTAGCCTCTGTGCTGGTATCGAGCGAGTATGGCGGAATTGGAGAGAATCCTGACGATTGCTTTCTTGTTGGTCGCAACCACGTGGTTACCGTCTTGTGTTGGCCGTCTATGTCGTGGTCTTGGTGGTAATACCAAAATTGCCGTGGGCACCTTAATAAATGAAGGTTCGAGGAGTCGAGTTGGCTGTTGGTTGGCTGTTGTCGCAATAAGTCGGGCTTCGATGTTGGATGCAGCAAGGGTCTATGGAAGAGGAAAGAGCAGTGGACAGTGGGTACTAAAAGCACGATTGAGCTAAACCTGCCTAGTTAGGTATCGGTATTGTAAGGAAGCTCCGCTTCATCTTCCCTTGAAGCTCGGGGATCGGCCTAAGCAAGCTCCGATGCGTCCCTGGCCACGCATGGGCCAATGATCTCAGCAACAACACATTTTCTTGAGTGAGTTTACCGGTGAACATCTTCGACCAGCCTCAGCAAATTTCGACACGAAACGCCCGCCGCTTTTCCACCAACCCGACTTTCTCGATACCCAAATCATCATCATAAAAGCCCCCACTTTGACCCGATTACCCTCACTATGTCTGCCGAAAAAAGACCGGCCTCCGACGAGCCTGGCGCGGGTCAGATGATCGTGAAGCGCCAGAACGTGGGATCGTCAACAGGAGCCCTGGCGAGGCTCAATGCCTCAGGGAAGAGCAGCGCATTGGTTCAGACGGTAAGCACAAGGCGCTTCGAAAACCAGCAGGTACTAACAGTTCCATGACCAGGCTCCCCGAACAAGCAATCTACAGGCACCAGTCATGGAGCTCTCCGGCCACTCGGGCGAGATCTTTGCCGCCAAGTTTGATCCTACCGGAAACTTCATTGCTTCCGGTTCGATGGATAGAAGTATCTGTAGGTTGAAGATTATTCGTTCTTTCAGGGATGGTTTCGCTAATGCTCGGCAGTGCTGTGGCGGACATACGGCGACTGCGAAAACTATGGCGTTCTTACTGGCCATCGCGGCGCTGTCCTGGATCTTCAATGGTCCAGAGACTCTAAGATCGTATATTCGGCTTCAGCCGACACACATCTAGCAAGCTGGGATCTTGAGAATGGTACGAGAATACGAAGGTACATTGGGCACGACGAGATTGTGAACACGATGGACATCAGCAAACGAGGCGAGGGCATGCTTGTGAGCGGTAGCGACGACGGCACAATAGGACTTTGGGACCCGAGATCAAAGCACGCGGCGGATCATATCGCGACAGAGTTCCCCATCACAGCCATTGCCATGTCTGAGGCTGGGAACGAGGTCTACTCAGGCGGCATCGACAACGACATCAAGGTCTGGGACATACGCAAGAAGTCAGTTGTGTACTCCATGCTTGGCCACCAGGACACGGTCACCTCCCTTCGAGCATCTCCGGACTCGCAATCGCTGCTTTCATTTGCCATGGACTCCACGGTGAGAACATGGGACATTCGTCCATTCGCACCAACAGACAGACATATCAGAACATTTGATGGCGCTTCCGTGGGGCTCGAGAAGAACCTCATTCGAGCCAGCTGGGATTCTGAGGGCAAAAAGGTAGCTGTTGGTTCGGGCGACGGCACTGCCACTATTTGGTCTAGTGAGACCGGCAAGCTCATGTACAAGCTTCCTGGACACAAGGGGACTGTGAATTGTGTCGAGTTTGCGCCTGGCACGGAACCCATCGGTGAGTCTTGCGAAGCGAATATCTTGCGATGTTTATTGAGCTAATGTATTATCAAAGTACTTTCTGCGTCATCTGATCGCAACATGCTTCTCGGAGAACTGCGGTGACAAAACCACATCTTTCAGAAATCTAATCCCCCACATCTCCGAAGACACTCCTGTTGGTGTGTACGGCCATGCCTGGGGGGCATCCGGCTCATGTCTGATCCGCCGATGATTGGGGTAATAGCAGGCAAACAACGATACTATCTTCTCACGGAAGAAAGAGCACCCATCACCAACGGACCATGCATGATCAGTCGAGTCCGCCAATGTCAAAGCGGAACCCTTGCGACCCAACGAACGCGGCATTTTTACATCTGCATGGCACTATGTAATGTTTGGACGACGGAGACAAGAAGTGACTGGTGTGTTATTGAAGGAAGTGGCCTAACCTGTGGGACTCCTGGAACTATATGTCTGTTGGCGGATGCGGTAACGGCCGCCTCGATACCCTTGAATCGCCGATTCTGGCAAATTGCTCGGAAGCCTCGTTGAGGATGGCGTACGTAGTCCTAAGGGAAGACATTTGCCAGCGAGTGACACGGCCCAGAAACCTACGTCCGATGCGTCTTCACTGGCTCTCGGTGACAACCCTGAGACAACCTGGCAAGGTTTAGTTTATTATGAGAAACGTGGCTTTGGCGCTGTGACTTTGGCGAGGAACAACTCTCGTATAAGCGAGGCAGTGGAATAACTCTTGGCATCTGGTGAGTTGCGGGGTGCTTGCGCATAGGTAGCCGAGGCATCTCCACGTCGTCCGGATCTCGTTCGCTACCAGCCCGCAAGGCTGCGACAAGAGGGTGGGCATGGCAGCTGCCGTACACCCTGAGTAGTGAGTACGGACTGTTTTTTGACTGCCCGGGCTGGAAAAGCGTCACTTAAAGCCAGCCTTAGTCGGACTAGGCTTTTCTACAGTTATCATTTGTGACACAGCTCGTGAATTCCGAGATCCTGCTTCTGGTATGCGCTGTCACTGGCGGACCCGACGAAATATTTTCAACTTTGAAAGAGACAGGAAGGTTACTGGCAGTCAGAGACGCACCGTCTTTCGACTCAAGGGGCCATTAATGGGACGCAGGATGCAGGCGTGTGAATGGAGTGATGGGCAACATCGGATGGACGATCAGGTCCAAAGTGGCAATGGAATATAAACCTGATGCATCCGCCTCACACCGGCCGTGATGGCGCATGCCGGAAACGTTGCAATTTTCTACTCAGGGGGCCGCGAATTGTGAGATCATGGTCTACAGACGAATTTTAGTTGCTTCAAACGACCGTATTCGCACCTTATCTAGGCTATCCAGTGCAAGTGCAATTGCCAGCAGTGTAGTAACAACCCCCCCCGGCTCGACGTTTGTTTTAAACAACCTAATAAGACTGTTATCATGTCATGAGGCACCCTGACTGGAAGTGGATGCTGGAGAACAGCAGCCCCATGTAGGAGATAGGGGGGCTTGAAAGTGCCTATGAAGTAAATATTGGCTCGTCTTCAAACATGTATACATTACAGCTTGTCTTGGATGGCTAGATGGTTGGCTAGCTGGACCACAAATATCTCAAACCGGGAGTGAAGAAAACGAAGAAAAAACCCCTTATGTTATGGCGCGGGGGACGAAGACGAGTGGCTGCTATTTTTGCCGCCAACCCCACTTGAGTGACGTTCTCCCCCTATCGCGATCCGGACGCGGTTGTTGCTTGAGTAGGTAGGTACCTACCCCGGGTTCAGACTAGACCAAAAACGTCGCCCAGCCAAGGATCGCGATAATCCGAAACACGTTCCTTCCCAGCCAACCCCTGGGCTGGGCCAGTCTGTGTCTACCTTAGCGCCCTTACGGATTTTGCAAGCTGGACCGACTCATTGGGCGAATTCCACTGGATCTTGCGCCCCCAACAAACCAAGCCCCTTGACAAATGTGCAACAATCAGGCTGTCAGAGAAGTTGATCAGTGATGGCGAATCCGTTCTATCTCACTGCCCGTTCGCTTATATCTATCTATTCTCAAGAGGCATAGACGGGAAACCCAGCTCCTTGGCTGATCCCTGCTGCCTTCGACCCAGTTTCATTGAGCGCATCTCGGCTGGACGAACAGCATTTCAATCAACCCCGTGATTTGCTCGGCGAGTCCCAAGGGTTCAATGCAGATGCTACATGTTCCCGTCCCTAATGCCGCAGAAACTGCACGTTTCCTTCTCTTCCTGCCCCCATCCCGGTCTCGTCCCGTCCTTGCGATCCACGTCCTCGTGTCTCCGTGGCTTTTGTGTGCCCCCGCGCTTACCCCCCCCCCC